>OX101792.1:32718750-32802406 GCA_944452715.1 Ophion slaviceki | reverse complement strand
AATCTGAAGAGCACGTTTTTAGTCTTTCGTCTTTACTCTTATCGCCATTAGCTCGGAGTACGTAACGAAAGTGAAGAGCGTCAGAATTCGTTACTTGTGAACGGGTTTGGCGCATGCGTGTAGCGCAGTGCTACCAATCTTGAAGGTAAAATTACATTTTACCAACAGAACGTTCATGCGTTTATTTGATGTAAATAGTAGCTACCGAATGAAATGTTGAAATTGCAAAAAAAGTTTTTTTTTAGTTTAAAGCCGATGGTTTATTTAAACTACACTAACAAACACATTACAATATTTATACACAGTTCGAAAGTTGAAAATACGAGGTCGAAATACAAAGTCGGAATGGGATGTTTCATGGCAAGTGCAAAAACAACGAATCAAGCTGCGTGTGAATTTACCGCATGAGCCGAAGGCTTATAGTGCTTTCACACACGTATGATTGTCATTTGCAGCGCAAGCCACAACAAGACGAGTGCTATAACTAGACGAAAACGAGTATGAAGTGCACCACAAGCTGAGGCGTGCAGACTACATCTTTCTTTCATAATCAGTCCATTGCACATACTATATCAAATTTGGTTGGTAACCACTTTCGCGAAACATAGATTTGAGATTTTATAAAACTTTTTATCGTTCTTTTATCCTGATTAAATGATAACGGTTGTGCTAATTGACGTCTTGTCTTGTGTAAAAGTCACAAAACAATGCGTTACGATCGTAAAGGAAAGGATTTTTTCTGCACTAGTGCGTCAATATCGTTATGGCAAGATTTATATTACTACAAAGTAGTAAAGTACAAATATCGAACGCGAAAAAACCGTATACATTTAAATTCTGTATCAGTACCAAACTTCGTGTTTGACCTTCGTCTAATTACCATCGGATTATTATTATATTGGCTGCGGCGCGTAAAACGGATAAGATACAGGATATTAACCGCGGGGTCATTGGCGCATGTTATCAATAATATAGAACGCATTTTTAATATCTTCTTCTCTCAAGTTTCGTTTGTGCCCTTGAGAAAGTGCGTTTGCCTCCGACCGCAGTCTCTACTGAACTCTGGCAATTATTATCATAATTATTTTGTTGTCAACGCGTTGGCTTTGAGCCGACACTACCACGAATAGCACTGCTCGAGTGTCCATACACCCCCGTAGTTCAGTATTTTCATCCGCAATATTATTACAGTAACTCAAACCAAAAATGGTCATCAGTAACTCGAACCAAAAATAAACTTCCGTGCTTATAATGACAGCTCCGATAAGAAATGGTGACCGACTCTGTGAACGTATTATCTTACATTACGTAACCGAAGCGGATAACCACGTATTTTCGCACAAATTACTGTATTTCTTCATCTCAAGATTTATACAATTTCGAGTAGTGGCAAAGTATAGAAGTTTTACCGTTAATGGTTCTCTCTATTATTTTGTATTTCGCAATACCTTGGGTATGTGTGTGTATGTGTGTCGCTTCACTACAATGTCAGAGTATATAGAGGTACATGGAATGTCAAGCCCATCATCTACGATACAGGCAACGAAAACCAGCTTAACGGGTTACACCTAGTTCGGGACCGGAAGGAAGGAATTGTCATGATTGTTTCTAGGAAAACGTGTGCGGGTTTTCAAACTATTTTTTTACATTAGAGAGTATGGTTTTAAGTATTCTTTTATAATGTTTGTACACAAAAATATTTATAAATGTGGTAGACACAATGGTTTACGCTGACCGGTGTTCGAAAAAAGTCCTTCACGGTGACCACTGCTGTTTGGAAACAAATCATCCGAAATTGAAAAATCAAACGCGTTTATTTTTTGCATGAAATTATCTAGTGTTTGAACAAAGTATTTACTAAAATAATTTTTTTTTATCGCCGCAGTCCAACGGGAATGTATTCATCTTCGTGAAAAAATTCGTTTAAGTACTGGTTTTTTTATATGTAGAGGGAGCGTGTGAAATTTGGAGTTGATCGGTACAATGATTTTTGAGATATCGTGGTCAGTGATTTTGAAAAAGTTATTTCGAGATACACGCGTTTAAAGTTCACCGGTTCGCGGAACCTACCTATAAACGCCCATAAATTCCTCAATTTTGAAGGGATCGACGAGCAGCTTTCGGGGAAGATTTTTGAAATATATTTTGAGAATTCATAAAAAATTGAAAAACGATATTTACACAAATTTCAAGTAGGTGTATGCCCTTCAACCCATTTTTTTATCATCACTACCAGCCAAGAGCTCTCGGCACTTGCACAGAGAGGGATACTACTTCCCCTTTATTTCGCGTTGCCGTCGACTGAAACTGCACGAGTTCAAAACCATTAATTTGTACGTTTTGTTCCAAATCATGATGTTGGATTTCTTTTTTCGCTGAAAACAGAGGCTGTACAGTAGGGTGGCACAAATTTGAGCTCTATTTTTTTTCCTTTTTTTCACCATCTAATTATCTTCTGTAAAGAAAAAAAAACTGTCGCCGAAGCTGCGAGCGATTAAAAAATATTTAGAGGCCGCTCAAGATTTTTTGTTCCATTTCTCACTCATGCATTTTAAGCTTTACAATTTTTTAATGAACGTGGCGAAACCTTTAGCCTGCCAATGAATATTTACTGATCGCTCAAGGTTTTGGAAATTTACAGTTTCCGCCAAAAAATGAATCTCGCATGCACCATAATTCCTTGTAGCATAAAAACAAAATAAACAGCAAAGTATTACATTTTCTGAATAATTTATTATAATAATTTGTAGCAAATACCAATTAAACGATATGTTTATTATGTATTCCCGTGCGGAAATTGAACTAGGGCTTTCGTCGGGCCCATATAGAATTTCCCTAACTTTAATAGGGCCCTAATCGGGTAGCCTCACATGGGCCCTTAGTGGCCGGTCATACTTTGCTACTGAGGGCCATTAATGGCAGAATAATGAGGGCCTTCAAGGATGCCTGATCGACGCCTCATGTAAACCATGGTCTGCCCATAAGTTATCCCTGTCAATGGATATGCTCACGTGTGTGTAAATGTATGTGTTTCTGCGTATATGTGTCCGTTTATTTAAGGTCACGATACAGTGCCAAATTTTTTTTTAAATTTAAATAGGATCTATTTAATTGAGATAGGTTTTTTCCTTGTCTCACGACCTACTACGACCTTATTTGTTTCAAAGATATTTTTTTATTCGTTTCAGCTATTATTTTTAAATATCAAATATATTCAAATCGAATAAATAAAGATTCGATTCAAATAAATATTCATTTGCTTACAATGTACACTGTAAATCTAAGTCTACTCCGTGCGTAAAATATTTCATAAATCCAAAATGAAATTAAGCACTTAATTGAGAGTTTACCACAACGATTTTGTATCGTAATTCGTCATGCCCTGGCCTTTCGGAATGATTTTTTTCGAAGAAAATACTTCACCTATATGGGTATTGAACCTAGTACCTACCTACTCATAGCTACGCACGCTGTCCCTATATGCTACCGAGTGCTTGTAACATCTTAGTCGCAGATATGGCATAAGAGACCAAATTAATTCCTATAATTATTTGCTGTATCACATAAACTATATCAATTAGTTAATATCATTGTGATGATTAGAGAGTTTTATCGAATAACATGCGCATAACCTATATATATATAATTCCTATCTCTCCGCCCTCTCTACCCCCACACCCCTTTGATATGAGTGTTGCAATAAAGACAGACCATTAGTTCAATCAAATAGAAAAATGGTTGACTCTACGAAAATTCTATTTGATTAAAATAAAAAACATCAAATAGATCCTTTTAGCGAATTCAAGTAAATTGTTTTTTGAACAGATGAAACCGAATCACAGATTTATTAGGATTAAATAAGATATTTAGTTATTGGACGATATTAAATAGATTTTGGTTTGAATAAATAAATATATTTAAAATAAATAATCCCAATAATGGAATGCAATAAGCAAAGATAGATTCCACGGGAAATCTAGATAATTCAAATTTAAATAAATCAAATAGACGCGGTGAGTTAATGTCAATAGAATTTCTCTGTCAGTGTAGTTGTTTGCTTTGCCCTGTAGTAGATAACGTTGATAATTTTGGATGCAACTTCAGCAAAATAAATTGCTTCCCCTTCGAAATATACCTTGGAAAAATAAAACGTTCTATTGGAAGTCCAAATAGGTATCTGGTTCAGATTTGTCGCAAACAGAATGAAAGAGACAATTCCTTTAAGCGGCCAAGAGAAATTCCTCCAAAATTTCAGTTATGAAATAGGTGATTAAAGCCGAGAAAATAATTGCCGAAAAATTGATTTTTAATAATAGCACTATAATTAGCACTACCACGCCAAATAACGTTGTGCTTTTAAGGAATGGATGTGTAGTAGAAATTAGAAAAATATTCGGATCAAATCAATGTCTAGAATCTTTTTTGTCGGAAGGTAATATCTGGAAAACGAAAACCGATCTATTTACTTATCCTACACAATCGGGTAAAGTTTATTAGTAGAAAATATCATCAAAATCTTCGGAAGAAATAATTTTTCATAAGGAAAGTATTCGGCGAAAAATAGTCGTTATAAAAATGTAAAAAAAACCGAATGGGATTGTTCAAACATACGCGCTGGCATCACTCCATGAGTAAATAAGGCAATAAGAATAATATGTAATTTTTTTTTGAAGGATTTATAAATGTAATATATAATAATTTTTAATGCCCTCACGTTTTTATCCTATTTTTACCTTTTATCGAATAATTGAGTGTAGTAATTAAAATACCACAAACGATTTAGTCTAAGCTATGTATACTAGTCCGTTTCCTATAATGCCCAAACCTGACCCTATTGTGGCAATCCCTGTCGGGATTGCCATATAAGAGCCTTCAAGGGCTTATTTGAGGCTTGAAGCCCTTTAAGGGCTTATTTGAGGCTTTTCTTATCAGGGAAGCCTCAAATAAGCCCTTAAAGGCCCTTATTTTTATGAGGGATGCCCTGTCAATTTTCCGCACGGGTTATTGTATGTGGCCTCGTTCGTCACAGAGTACAGCTACGATTGGTCCGCAGTTTGACTAATGAGACCAACTGTGGGACGCATTACGATGCGCGGAAAACAGCTGCCATTTCAGTCTTACGAATAAAACGACCTGTAATTTTGTTTACGGGCAAGAGATTTTGAAGAATCACTTTATGAGAACAAAAATTACAATTACTTGGATAAAAGTGTAAGGTACATTTGAAAAATCTGTTACTAAAGAAAAAAAGGATTAATTGTTTCAAATATTTTTCAAAGTGTCAATTTATGAGTGAGAAAAGTAAGAAAAATTAGCGAAATTTGGAGATTTCGAAGCTTTTAAGCGACCACTAAATATTCATTGGCCGGCTAGAGCTTTCGCGAGGTTAATTTAAAAATTATAAAGCGTAAAATTCCTGGGTGAGAAGTGGGCGAAAAAGATCGATTTTTTAAATAATAATTTAAATTTTTGGGAGGCTTGAGCGACCTCTAGATGTTTTTTGCCCGCTCACAGCTTTCGCGACAATATTTTTCTTTCAAGAAGATAATTGGATGGTTAAAAGAGGAAAAAAGAGCTCAAATTTGTGCCACCCTACTGTACAGTATCTCTATGTGTTGTTGAAGTTCTTGATTGCGCGATCGCCTCTACCGATTTTTGTCCTCAGTTCGTCATTGAGCATCCTATGTATAATTCTAAATTTAATCCACCTTAAACATAATAAAACATCTTCTCTGTGCTAACGTTTGTGGTGTCTTTTTACTGTATCTATACATTCATTACATTTGGTTCAGCGCAAGGTCGTCTCCAGGTAATGGGCCAGGGGGGAGGGAGATGGGAGAGAGAGGATGGGGAACTATGAATTGTAGGCATTTTAGACCCTTATATAATTTTTTCAGATCTCTAGGGGGGGATACGCCTCTCTCTGCTCCCTTTTGACGACGCCCTTGTTTCAGAGTTCATCGGCATTTAATGATTGTTCCCCTCGAGAAAAATAAGTAAATATGTAACCAGGCAACATTTATCAAATGCGGATTGCCGCTCAATGAAATATGATGAATATGAAGAGACGGTGAAGCTTCAAAAACTTCGACAACACATAGCTATTTTATACAGCCTCTGATTTTTGGGAGTTGCAATCTTTTACCACTTATGTTAACTGTTTTGAACCAACTAATTCAAAGAGAATTTAAAGCAGGGAATATATATGAATAGGTTTCGAAATCTGAAAAATAATGACCCATCGTTTCAGACAATGGTTACACGAAGTAAATATTCCTAATACTAGTGTGACGCCAATAATACTGCTGTATTTTGTTAATTTTGTTTTCTAGATGCTCCAAAGGCCAACTACAAAACCAGAACTAACTTCGATATTCGTTGATCTCGTTTCGGAGATGCTCCAATAAAGCTTGAACTGCCTAAATATTAAAAAATGTTCGGCATATGTTCTGCAACATCTTTTTTCAGCCGAAAAAATATGTATGCTTTCTGGCTGTACCTAATCTTCCTCAAGCTCGTAACAAAATGAGAAACATTATTTGTACAATAATTGCTAAAAACGTACCGTTTGTAATCTGACAATCGACGAAATGTTAATCGGTTACAAATATAGGCTTTTCCAATAGGGGCGCTCGAACTTCGACAGTGTATAGCGGCCAGGTTGGTGAAGCTAAGCTGGCAAATTTGGAGGTTATAGTAATTAATGTTGGGCAAATCACCATCGAAAGTTACAGTGTTGAGCAACGCGTGCAAATCATTAAACTTTAATATCAAAATGAGTGCTCGGTTCGAGCTGCGTTCTGTGCGCTACGTGATTTTTAGGGTACACACAATCGTCCTGTTGAGTCATTTTTTAGGCGATCTTGTAGAATGTCAAAAGAAAAGGTTATCCCCACGATAACATAACAACAAATTTGAAAACACTATAATTTCTTCCCAGGTTTATTTTCGGATTGCTAATTAATTTCTTCTGAGGTTTGCGAATCGGTTTAACAGTTTGAATGTTGATGACTGTCGACAAATTCGTAGTTATTTTATTTAAATCATTCCTCAAAGGGAGCTTGACAAATCGAGATTCTAAAATAAATGTTCCATCCAACGTATTACATCAGCAAGGCTAAAAAAGGAGTGAACTAAACAAACAGCTGCCATACGTTTTTCTTTGTAGCACTGTGACTTTTTTGGTCCCATCAGCGCTGACATTTGGGGATAAAATCCAGAAGCATCCGCATAATTTTCGGCACGCGCCGCTCGATTCTAAAAGATATGAAGAATTTAAACATGTGTAGGAAGCCGTGTTAAAGGGTAAGGCCACAGTAGAATTTACAAAAAATCGATTTTTTTCGCTAAAACGGTGCTTTATCATTATAAGAATAAGTTACTATTCGATTTATAGCGAGAACATTTTTTTCACCGACTTTGAGCGTATAACGTAAACCCACTTCTGGTACGGCCATAAAGTACCTAAAACTTTAAACGTCTTTTTCTCGAAACAGCTTTTTTCCAATTGGCGTGACAAATAACTTCAAAAATTTTTACTCGATTTACTTCAAACTTAAAAGTTATGTTCCTAATTGCATTTCGCAGAGAAGTACGTATGGAATTTCTGATTAATCGAAAACTTTTCATTTTATGAGCAGTTTCATGCGAAATTTTTCACTAAAAATCCACGTTCAATTTAAATTCAAGTTAAAATACCTACAACTTTTGAATCAAACAATATTTTTTAAATTTCGTACGTACTTCTCGAGGTATTCTAATGTAGATTGACGAGAATTTTTTTTTGTTCTAGGTAAAAAATTGTGGATGCTAAATGTCGCACCGCGGAGCGCCTAAAAAAAGATAACAAAATAAAATATTAGTAGACAGCCGATTTGTACATCGAAAAAAAAAAATATTTTTTCGCACATGTTTTTATACCCGTTGCTATGGCCTAACCCCTTAAATCGTTCCCGATACCAGAACAGAGACGCCCAAACAAACCGTATAAATCGATACATCAGACGACCCTACACCTGACTAGGTGGGCAGGAATGGTTAGAAACGTAGCAGCTTCGTGGGGCCCCATAATTGTTGCCAATCTATTAAATTGTAGAAGATCTATTACCTTTGTGGAAGAGTTAGTACTTTGTTACACCGGTGGCCGATGTAATACGTTTTTGGAACAGTGGATAGCAGTAGGCATCTTGGGCTTCCAATTCTTGCGACGCAGGGTCACTCGGGCTTCTTTAGCGCGGCATTAACGTGACCATTGACTAATCACCGACTTTGCGACCTAATTCTACCTTCGCTGACCGCTTTACCGCCGACTGGTGCTTTGTGATTGTGTGATGATAACTTCATAAAAATATCGGGGTATCAAGAATAGCGATTGAGTGGAAAAAAGAGTTGGAGGTGGAATTACACAAATGTATAAAGGTGAAACGGTACGTAACATTTTTCATGTATCTAGATCTACAAGAATTTTATCACGACAAAAATATATTACAAGCTATGACTTGATATGGGTTATATTACAAAAATTGTTAAGCAAGCTTTTATTCCATGTACAAAAAGTATAAAATAATGTTTTTCCCAAGTCGTCTATATATGAATATAAATGTTTAATAAATTTGATCAATTCGGTTTTATTAACCGTATTTAATTTGGCACAATAGTAATTAGAGAATTTATGAGGAAGGAGGGAAATGTAAGGTTGTTTTACAGTAAATTAAAGATTATATGTCTAAATTGTGAGCGCCCTAGCTTTTATTCATAGTCACATATAGGTGACTTGGTAAAAAAACATTGTTTTCTACTTTTTAGTACATTAAACAAAAGCGTGCTTAAAAAAATACATATAAATTATTTTCTTCTTTTTAGTCTTTAAGGCCACACGCCTCCGACCGCTTCGAAATTTTGAAATAAGAACTCTCCCAAACGGAACAACCAATTGGAATGAAATTTGTTGTGTACATCCAGCACGCTTGCCCCGAGAGCATGGTTCTCGGAATCTTCCAAAATGTCGGATAAAAAATTACAGTTGCATCGTGTTTTCGGTAATTTGGCGAGAACCATGCTCTCGACCGTGAAAAAGCCCACATTTTAAACTTTATTGCACCTGTTTTCATGAATAAATGGCGAAGAAAAGTCATTTTGTCTTTTTTTACATAAATGTAGCAAAAATGTACCAACAAAGCTCAAAATATTATCTACCGTCGCGAAAACTTAGTTCATATGTTTTCTTACTGACGGCGCGCAGCTCGCATCGTGCCGTTTTTACCGACCGCGCTCGCATCCTTCCAGAACAATTTGTTTTCTTGACAGGTCGGAAGCAGAAGCTATAACCTTGCACATTCGTTCGAACTATATTTCATGCAATGTGGAATAGTGTGTGATAGAGTGGAGTTTTTTTTTCTGTCGTCGCGCTTTTGTGTGTTTTTTGTGCTGAGAAGAACCAAACGAGGCTGGTGGTCGAAGGCGACGCCCCAGGTACACCACCGACGAAAAAACGCGAGAACGAGCAGCTCGACAAAAACAGAATCGACGGGAAAACCGCCGCGGCCAATGACACGGAGATGAAGATCGAGGAAAATGGTGACAGCCGGAAACCGAAGGAGAACAACGAGGAGAAAGCACCGGAAGTCAAGGTACATGCGTGCTATCGTACTCAACAGCTTCGTGGGTATCAAGCGTGTAAAAAGACACTGAGAAAACCTGAGCCTCAACTCGTTGAGGGTGAAGTGCTCATCCGGGTAAGGTGCTCAACCCAAACAAAGCATGTGGCCACAACGTCCAGGATCTTATAACATGACAGGGAGTCATAGATTCTCCACCAAAAACTCCGTTCGTCATGGGCTCCGAGTACACTGGTGATATCAAAGCCGTTGACGAGGACGTCGAAAAGTTCAAAGTGGGCGACCAAGACGTCGCTCTGCCCGATCATAAAGCATGGTTGGAGCTCATCGTGGTTCCAGTTGAACAACGAGTTCCTGTGAAACAAAGAGTTCCTTCTCCGTTGCCTGATACTGGTGTATGATGGACAAAATATTGCCGGTTAAGCTTAACGAGGAGAGTAAGACACTGTCCAGGCTGAATCCGTTGACGAGGGCATTGAAAAGTTCAAAGTGGGCGACCAACACGTCGCTCTGCCCTAACACAAAGTATGCTCGGAGCTCATCGTGGTTCCAGTTGAACAAGGAGTTCCTGTGAAACAAAGAGTTCCTTCTCCGTTGCCTGATATGATGGACGGATGACTGGTGGATGATGGACAAAATATTGCCGGTCAAGCTTTACGAGGAGAGTAAGACACTGTCCAGGCTGAATCTCCGCCGTCTGATGCACCAGCACGGTAGACACGCCTTCATGAGGCGACAGATGGACAAGATGTATATTATTCGCGCTCGAGGTATTTGTTTAAATTTATTTAAAAGGATGATAAAATTCCACCACCCTTTGTCACATCCGGAAGGGATGAGAGCATAATATTTACGTTTCCCTCTTTCTTGCCTACACCTAGCGCAATAGCACGGAATGAGAGTAAAAAGGGGTAGTGCGTGGGAAAGAATAGAATTAAGGTATTGACGGGAGGTTTCGGCACTGAGGAATAATTAGACAGAATTGGTGTACGATTGACACCATGTTATTTATTATAAGATTACTAGATGGTTTAAAGCGATCAGGCCTACGATGAATGATACAAAAAGAAAAGGTAAAGTTAGCTTACATCGGTTGTGTTTGACACTCGGTCGGTCGCTGGCTCGCTCGCGTAGACGTTTGTTATCGCTCGCGTTACAAGGGCCTTGGCTCTTGGCCTGGTGCGCTCGCTGGTACAATCGCTGGTAAGGCGCTCGCAGGATTTTACGTTGGTCGTGTGTATAATCGACGTGCTTACTACGACGGGCACTACGCGTGGATAGAAATATGAACGGCACGCGAGGTCAATTAATTGAAACTGGTATTCACGGACCGATGATGGAAATTATACAAGCGTAAAATAAAACTTTTGTAACTCAAAAAATGAAGACTGTTCGTATAAAGGTTAATTGGAGATATTCGTTAGGCTTCTGGATTAAGACTTGATAGAAGAAGTTGATTCGATGTTGGTTGACCGAAGACTGAGCTCTGAATTTAATGACGATTGTCGGAAGACTGGGATTGAGACTCGATAGAAGAACTTGATTCGATGGTAGTTGACGGGAGATTGACTTCAGGAAGGAAGTCTTTTTTGATATGAAAATTAGGAGGGGTTCAATAGTGGGAGAGCATGGTTTTGGTCTTCTAGTTCTTCAGGGATTGGACCATTGGTCGTGAATATATCGGTTAATTAGCGTGATTAGTCGCGATATGGTATGCGAGTAGGTTACAGATTCGCTAGGCACGTGCGTGACCTTATTCTAGAGCATCGGTTCTAATTATTACGCTTATGAAAAGAGGGGGATCTTTGTTCCATATTTTGGCGAAAAGGTGCATGGGATAGTGTTCGATATCTGAGACCTAAGCATGCGCAAGGTTAGTGTTATATCAATTTATGGCTATGGTGACTTCTCATATCGAGAAGTTTATATATCGGACTACGCTGCGCGACCGTATGTCTTGTTTTATTCAGAGTTATAAATTCGCCGAAGCCGTCCAGGCAATGTTACGATTGAATAATCTAGGGTCGAGGCTTCTTTTGGTCACCAGGCGGATGGGCCGGCCTAGGATTTTTGGAGTCTGTTCATCGAGCTGATGGTTGGTTTTTCGTTTGACAGCGCTTCTTGGAATATGCGCCTGAGATCGTGTTCTAGTTAACATCCAATGGGATAGGAAAGTCGATGATTGACGGTGCTGCTATCGTCCATATATCGCTGTGGGTTGAATATGCGTGCAAAACGTACGCACGTTCCTTTTTGCGCTGTTACGCGACTTATTCTTAGATTTATACATATATAATAATAAGCTAATAACGGCAAATGAGGATATTGGGAATAACCGAGAGAAGGCACATTCGCTAGGATATAACACCTTCTACAGAGCAAGTCTTTAGCAACTGCGTTTCTTAGAAAATTCAACGATAATCCGACCGAGGCCTGTCAGAGAAAAATAAATCAAGTTGAGCTCATTTGTTTAACTCTTCTTCGACACACTTGTATTTGGCCACGACTTTGACACACTCGGTCAATTTGACCCGAATGGTACTTCATCCACCTGCCCTTAACAACCCTTTGGTGTGTTTTTATCCAACAAAAAAATCCGCGATACACTTTAAACATTTCTTGATATGTCTAAATAATTAAAAGTGAGGAAGTCAAAAATTGAATTGTTGTTAAAAATTATTGAAAACTTTCCATTTTGGGAAAGCGAGCATTTTATTTTTAATTCGTCTGGGTCAAAATCACCCAATGTGTCAAACAAGGGTTAAGGAGTCACACCACTGTTAGATTTTCAAAAAATTGATTTTTGTATAATTGGCTCAAGAGATGATTTGAACCATCTAGAATAAGGAGAAGATTTAGATGTACATTTTTTTTCAAAAAGCTTTTACTGAATGTACTAAAAAGTAGAAAATAATTTTGTTTTACCAAGTCACCTTTATGTGACTCTAAATGAAAGCTTGAGGCGCTCAACTTTAAAAATGTTTAATAAATTTGATCAATTCAGTGTCATTAACCGTATTTAATTTGGCACAATAGTAACTAGAGAAATAATCTTCACACGTTTATACTCAGTTTCAGGTTTTCTATTTAACAAATATAAGGTTCCTTTACAGTCAATTACGAGGGTGGGGTGAAAAGTTTCCGGCCTGACCAAGAAAAACGAATAGAGGCGCGGGATCGTTCCCTGCGCTCAGCGTTTTTTTTTAAATTATTATTACCATTAATTCTTATTTGATTAGTTATTTTTATTAATTATCATTATTATTTTAATTAGTTATCTTTTAGTGTCGAAAAATTTATCGCGCACTCTGACCGCTTATTTTATTAGTTTGTACGTTAATTTAAATATATTAATAAATCTAAATTACAACTTATTTATCTTCTAAAAAATTGTTTGCGCTTTACTCACACCCGTCCCTATACCAAATAAATTGTAATTCATAGAAGTAAGCGGAAATATATTTATATTCGTATTATTATATTCATTCTCATATACTTTCATCAAGCTATAAAGCATTATCATAATGTATCCGGCCGCGAATCGTAAGTGCCAGATGGTGCACATATTCTCCAAGCGATGAGATTGTCCCGTTGGTAGCGTTTCTGGCTTCGATCCGCAGTGGCGCGGGATCGTTCACCGCGCTCAGTGCTTTTTGTTTTTAATTATTAATACTATTAATTCTTATTTGATTCGTTATTTTTATTAGTTCTCATTATTATTTTAATTAGTTATCTTTTAGTGTCGAAAAATGTATCTCGCACTCTGACCGCTTATTTTATTAGTGTGTACGTTAATTTAAATATAATAATACATATAAATTACAACTTACTTATCTTCTAAAAAATTGTTTGCGCTTTACTCACACCCGTCCCTATGCCAAATAATTGTAATTCATAAAAGTAAGCGGAAATATATTTATATTCGTATTATTATATTCATTCTCATATACTTTCATCAAGCGATAAAGCATTATGATATATCATAATGCTTTATGATATATCATAATGCATTATCTGATAATGATATATCATAATGCATAATGATATATCATATAGCATAATGCTTTATGATATATCATAAAGCGATAAAGCATTATATATCATAATGCTTTATCGCTTGATGAAAGTATATGAGAATGAATATAATAATACGAATATAAATATATTTCCGCTTACTTTAATGAATTACAATTTATTTGGCATAGGGACGGGTGTGAGTAAAGCGCAAACAATTTTTTAGAAGATAAATAAGTTGTAATTTAGATTTATTATTATATTGAATTTATCGTACAAACTAATAAAATAAGCGGTCAGAGTGCGCGATAAATTTTTCGACACTAAAAGATAACTAATTAAAATAATAATGATAACTAATAAAAATAACTAATCAAATAAGAATTAATAGTAATAACAATTTTTAAAAAAGCACTGAGCGCGCGGAACGATCCCGCGCCCCTAGTGCAATTTTTTTTCTGAAAAGCTCCGATTTTTTCCGCAAAATTTTTCCAAAATTTTCTATGAATTGGAACAAATATGAAGGATTCGTAGTTTTGCGGACAATTATTTTTACGCAAACATCCGAGTATCTCCGAATTTCTCCGAATTTTTCCGAATATTTCATCATTTTAATTATGATCACGGGAAAATCTCGGAAATTAAATGAAGACTTTGAGGGGTGACACCACTGTAACGACCTTACAGGAAGCGTATTTTTTGATATTTAAGTTAATTTACACAATATTTATTAACAAATAACTGTCGTAAAAAAAATGAACATTTTTAGTCACATACTCGGCAATTACTCAAAAATCAATATTTCTAAAATCCCCTATGTGGTTCACTAGCTACACTCATCGAGATTTAATTTAAAAAAAATTATTTTGTCCAGATTAAAATTGGCACAAGTTATACTGCGTGCCGCAGAGCACCTTAAGTTCAACATACCTCGGAAGAATTTGCTGCAGTGTCGTCATTTTGTAATATTTTCCCATAACATTTTTTTGCAATATACTTCAATATATGCTTAATAATTACCCCAAGTATTATTTGTCTAAAACGCTTCGTGGCAGGCCGTTACAGTGGTGTTACCCCGTAAGGAAAATAACGTTTGCACAAATTTCGGAAATGCATTATTTCTCAGAATTATGAGGGATCAAAAAATGTAATAAGTTTTTGTACGAAAATCTAATTTCTTTCATCTATAACTTTTCTCCGAATATCTCCGCAGCCGTTCACCCAATAGGAAAAAGAAAAAGTTCCGAAAAAAAAAACAATAAGTTTTTTTAAAAGAAAATCTCATTTTTTTCATCTTTAAATTTTCTCCGAATATCTCCACAGCCTCAGGTCATACGAAAAAGAGAAATTTCCGGAGAAAAAAATGAGAAATCATGAATTTTCAGTAAAAAAAATGTGTTTTTGGGAAATAGACCAGTACTTGAATCTGTTTTAAATAATTTTTTCTCCGAAAATCTCAAATATGACTAAAATATGAGAAATTATGAAAAATTATGAAAAATTTAGAGAAAAATTTGTCCTAGGGGCCCCTGCGGACCGAAGCCAGGAACGCTACCAACGGGACCATCTCATCGCTTGTAGAATATGTGCACTTTCTGGTACTTACGATTCGCGGCCGGATGGATGATTGGCTTGTTTTTGGGGATAATGCTTTATCGCTTGATGAAAGTATGAGAATTAATATAATAATACGAATATAAATATATTTCCGCTTACTTTTATGAATTATAATTTATTTGGCATAAGGACGGGTGTGAGTAAAGCGTAAACAATTTTTCAGACGATGAATAAGTTGTAATTTAGATTTATTATTATATTTAAATTAACGTATAAACTAAAAAAATAAGCGATCAGAGTGCGCGATACATTTTATTGTATACATTAATAACGCACAGAATCAAGAGCTAAATAAGCATTGAAATCATCTAAAAGCCTCGCGCGTGACGTCACCCGACGACACGCGCGAGTCGTGCTCAGATTGCTTTTTCCCTCGAAGCCTTCGTTTCGGCTTGGCCGCACATGAACGTGCTCAGCGTCCATGTGTTGGTGTAGCTGCCGAAGGCGCGGTCGGGAAAATTCGACTCCGCTCGGCTCTTGCCGAAGATGTCCGAGCGTCGCTCGCTCACGGACACGCGCTACTATGATTGTGTGAAGGGCGCGCAAGACACTAGAGAGGGGGTAACTTTTACGCGCGATCTGGCTGCACTGCTTGCACCACTATAAACGTCTAAAATAAAGTGATTTATAGCCATGGTTTTTTTGGTGGAAGGACAAGTAAAAGGACAATAATATTCGAACATGTTATTGGTCATATCTTCAAGTGAATAAAAAAATGCTTATTAAAAAAGTATACAAAATGGTGACGCTGGAGCCATTCTCACGAGGCGTTTTAAATTTGAGACGCTCTGCAGCACGCAGTACAACAGACGCAGATTTGAATTTAGAAAAAAATTCTACTAATTTACATGAGTATAGCTAGAGAAATACGAACGGGATTTTGAAAATATGAATTTTTGCGTAATTGGCAAGCATTTAAAGTAAAAAACTCAATTTTCGAGAGAAAGAAGGACAATCATTTGTTAATAAACTCATGGAAAATACTGTACGTATTTCTCTTCGGAATTTTATAAATGTGCTCAAAATTTGGGGTGAAAAGTATGCCAATTGTTGGAGTTATGCTGCGTGCTGTCTTGAAAAATTGTCATACGTATGATAAAAACGATCGTCTCGCACTCGGGCCAGCCACTGCCACCGCAGACCCACACGGGCCTGCGGACCTTTATAGTGAAATTTTTTTTCTGAAAAAATCCGATTTTTCCCGAAAAATTTTGCAAATTTTTCTATGAATTGGAACAAATATGAAGGATTCGAAGTTTTGCAGACAATTATTTTTACGCAAACATCCGAGTTTCTCCGAATTTCTCCGAATTTTTCCGAATATTTGATCATTTTAATTATGACCACGGGAAAATCTAGGAAATTAAATGAAGACTTTAAGGGGTGACACCACTGTAACGGCCTTACAGGAAGCGTATTTTTTGATATTTTTTTTGGCGGAAGAAAATGTGATAAACAAATAATACTTGCGGTATTTATTGAGCATATATTTAAGTATATTGCTATACATTTTTATCCGAAAATATTACAAACTGGCGACACTGTAGCAATTCTTCCGAAGCATGTCGAACCTCTGCGGCACGCAGGTAACTGTGCAAATTTTAATCTAAAAAAAAGAATTTTGTTTTATTAAGTCTACATGAGTGTAGCTACTGAACCACGTAGGGGATTTTCGATAAGTTAATTTAAACAATATTTATTAACAAATAACTGTCTTAAAAAAGTTGAACATTTTTAGTCAAATACTCGGCAATTACTCAAAAATCAATATTTCTAAAATCCCCTACGTGGTTCACTAGCTACAATCATCTAGATTTAATTTAAAAAAAAAATATTTTGTCCAGATTAAAATTGGCACAAGTTATACTGCGTGCCGCAGAGCACCTTAAGTTCAACATACCTCGGAAGAATTTGCTGCAGTTTCACCATTTTGTAATATTTTCCCATAACATTTTTTTGCAATATACTTTAATATATGCTTAATAATTACCCCAAGTATTATTTGTCTAGAACGCTTCGTGGCAGGCCGTTACAGTGGTGTTACCCTTTAAGGAAAATAATGTTTGCAAAAATTGCGGAAATTCATTATTTCTCAGAATTATGAGGGATAAAAAATGTAATAATTTTTTTTACCAAAATCTCATTTTTTTCATCTATAACTTTTCTCCGAAAATCTCAAATATGACTAAAATATGAGAAATTATGAAAAATTTGGAGAAAAATTTGCCCTAGGGGCCCCTGCGGACCGAAGCTAGGAACGCTACCAACGGGACCATCTCATCGCTTGTAGAATATGTGCACTTTCTGGTACTTACGATTCGCGGCCGGATGGATGATTGGCTTGTTTTTGGGGATAATGTTTTATCGCTTGATGAAAGTATGAGAATTAATACAATAATACGAATATAAATATATTTTCGCTTACTTTTATGAATTATAATTTATTTGGCATAAGGACGGGTGTGAGTAAAGCGTAAACAATTTTTTAGAAGATAAATAAGTTGTAATTCAGATTTATTCTTATATTTAAATTAAGGGGTTACCCCCACTTGCGATTTTGAAAAAATCGATTTTTTTTATTGCATTTTTTTGAAGTGCAATTTGAAGTGCAGTTTTTTTTTGATGCCCGGAATAGATGACTCTATGTAAGTTTACAAAAAAAAAATATTTTCTTCGTGTAAACTGAAATTGAAACTTTAAACGCGTTTTTCTCAAAATGGCATTTCTGAAGACGGTGACCAAGATTACTCGAACACTAATGAACCGATCTTCTTGAAATTTTGCAGGCTTGTTTAATACATAAAAATGTAGTCTTTAATCGTTCGATTTTTTTTCGAAAAAAATGGCCGTTTTATATAAAAAAAACGGCCGTTTTTTTCGTTAAAATCGAACCATTAACTTTGGCTGTCCGCCATTTTGTGAAAAATGAATATTTTTTAAAATCCTTCGATTAAAGGCTAGTTTATACTTATATTTGACTAAATCCATCCGCATTTTTTTTCAGATGATCCACTTCGCCGCAATGTTGGTCACCGCAAACCGTGTATATAAAAACATTATTTCATTGACGGCCATTTGCCACTAAACAATGTAATATTTTTCAATAAAAAGATTACTGAAAGTTCTTCAAGATGTGTTCTTTAAGATGGTATATTGATCGATTCAAATTTTTTTGTAGTTTTCTTTAAAAAAATTCATGAAAAAGGCCTTTTTTGCGCTACAAGTGGGGGTAACGCCTTAACGTATAAACTAAAAAAATAAGTGATCAGAGTGCGCGATACATTTTTTTGTATACATTAATAACGCAGAGAATCAAGAGCTATATAAGCATTGAAATCATCTAAAAGCCTCGCGCGTGTCGTCGGGTGACGTCACGCGCGAGTCGTGCTCAGATTGCTTTTTCCCTCGAAGCCTTCGTTTCGGCTTGGCCGCACATGAACGTGCTCAGCGTCCATGTGTTGGTGTAGCTGCCGAAGGCGCAGTCGGGAAACTTCGAGCCCACTCGGCTCTTGCCGAAGATGTCCGAGCGTCGCTCGCTCACGGACACGCGCTACTATGATTGTGTGATGGGCGCGTAAGAGACTAGAGAGGGGGTAACTTTTACGCGCGATCTGGCTGCACTGGGTGCAAGCCATTGAACAATACGCGATCGTAAAATTTTACCGCTCTTCTGTAGAGCGAGACTCCTGCGATCATCACTGCGAGAAAATTCGCTCCGTGGAGAAACCTGCCGAAGATGAATCCCGGCAGAGAGAACAAATGACAAACGTATTTTTTAAAGCAGTAATTATAATATGTTATCACTCTTTAGCAGAGTGAGACTCGGTCGATCCCGTTCGCTAGTGAATTTGGTCGACCGCAGACAACCTACCGAAGATAAGTCATAGCAGAGAGAAAAATGCAGAACGCATTTCTTTAAATAATGAGCATTGTGAAATTTTACAACTCGTTTGTAGAGTGAGTCTCGGGCAATCTCGGTCGATCGAAATTTTGGCAGAAGTCGAATTCGTCGACGATAAGCGGCATCCAGATTGAAAATAGTGCTCGAGCTTATTTGTTTGAATTAATTGAAAAATAATGGGAAACTGCACCCTCCTACAAGACGAGTCTCCAGCAATCTCCGTTTACTAGGAAGTTCAACCGTAACGAAATTTCCACCGATGACCGTCATCCACAAAAGAAATCGATTCGAGGCCATTTGTGTAAACAATTCCCGATGACAAAATTTTACCGTTCTCCCGTAGCCCGAGGCAAGCGATCTTTATTGCTTGAGAAGTTTACCTACAAAGATGCTGCTGAAGATGAACCCTGGCAGAGATAAAAATACCGAACGCATTTGTTTAAACAATGAGCATTGTAAAATTTTACCCCTCATTTTTCCGTAATGAAATTTCCACCGATGACCTTCGTCGACGAAAAAAATCGATTCGATGCCATTTGCATATACAATGAAAAACGTAACAAAGTTTCGCCGCTCTCCTGCCGACCGAGCGCATGCTTCCAAGCGTACCATGGTCGCTAAGCCTAGTTGTGTGTATTGTGCGATACACACACATAGATATAAAGTGTTTGCGTTACGACCGAACTGCGTGCGAGAACGTTACTTCTTTCTGCAAGCGGCCGCCGGTGTAGCGAAAACACGCACACACAAACGCATGCGCGCTCAGTGATCGTCATCTATTCGGCTTCGACTCTTCGTCCCAGTGTAAAGCATCGAGGCCGAATTCACCAGCGCTGCGCCGTCCGCCGCGTTGGTAGTGATTCGTCGCCAAAAACTGCGAGATCTGCACTACAGACGTGACGAGAGGCCGCGTCGGAATTTTCTGGCGTGTGGCACATGGCCTTACTTGATTTTACTAGAGCTCTAATTTTTTTGCAAAGAGGGATTAATCCTTCCAAACGAACCGGTGTTATTATTGATTGATTGGCAGGAGAAATCCTGGAGAACTGAGATAGGTGGCATCTATCATAGATGTTGGCTCACCACCTATTGGATCTTTCCTTTTAACCTATTTTACTCATTGGACCCTTTCAACGATTGTGCGATCCGAGAGCGCTTAGAGCCAATTCTCATTCTGTCCATTTCTGCTAACGCTTTATTATTGCAAGGTCTTTTTCCTGTTAGCTTTTCGCAGTCCGTCTTTTAAAGGTTCAATCATGCATTGTGACCGCTTAGATGGATGTTTGCAAAATTTTCGAGCTCTGAGTAGTCGGGAAGTGAGTGAAATGTCGATTTTCCGTTTTGCATCTCACAGACAGTCATCCCACACCAAGTCAAGTTAAATAAAAGCAGGTAACAAAATGTCCATTTGCAAAATATTTATTCAAGGTTATGATTCCATCTCCATGTGACTACAACATCTTGTTTTAATTCTTTATTCAACTGTGCAAATATATTTAATCGATCTGCTCGAGCTGCACACTTGCCCTGATATGTCACTTAAAGTGTGGGCATGGCTGTTTTGAATCGAATCATATTCTGCGTGTTCTTATGAAATATGCGTCAATTTTTATTTTGTAGATTCCCCATTGTTCGACTCAAAGCAATAGATTCCGATTTTTTAGATATTGAAAAGGCTGGTCCTTCTAATACGGCAACATCGACAACTGACCCGCTTTGAGTTATTTCAGAAAACAATTATGTGTGACTTGATGATATTTTCTTTCTATAGGAACATAATGATGTGATCGTAAAGTAAGAAGTAACCCGAAAATTTGGCTCAATATATCATATCAATTGTGTATGTCCTATTCACCTGAACTGAATTATTAAAACCAGCAAAAACTTATCTATCTTTACAATGTAATTTTTTTAATTTTTGTAAAAATACTACTGTTTCAATTTAAAACTTATGGTCCATGATTTTTGTAGTTATGCCGAACAGAATTCTGATTGTTGAGAAAGTACTACTACTGATCTAACAGCTGACGACTCTGATTTGGATCATGTGGATGAACCATCGAAAAAGCAAAGTAAAATGTACCATCCAAGGTTCAAGGACGGCTGGCAACACAGCATTTGATGGATAGAAAAAACGTCGGACAAATTGTTTTGCATTTTATTTCAAATTCGTCCGGGTCAAAATGAACCAATGTGTCAACCAAGAGTTAAGGGGTCACACCACTGTTAGATTTAAAAAAAATTAATTTTTTTTTAATTGGCTCAAGAGATGCTTTGAACCATCTAGAATAAGGAGAAGATTTAAATGTACATTTTTTTTTCAACAAGCTTTTACTTAATGTACTAAAAAGTAGAAAATAATTTTGTTTTACCAAGTCACCTATATGTGACTATAAATAAAAGCTCGGGGTGCTCAAATTTAAAAAACGCTTAATGAATTCGATCAATTCATTTTTATTAGTCGCATTTAATTCGGCACAATAGTAATTAGAGAAATCATCTTCATACGTTTATTCTCTGTTTCAGGTTTTCCATTTAACAAATCTAAGGTTGTTTTACAGTAAATTAAATACAGCTGATATGTTCATTAAATATTATGTCTTAATTTTGAGCGCCTCAAGCTTTTATTTATAGTCACATACGGGTAACTTGGTAAAAAAACCGATTTTCTACTTAAGAGTACATTATATAAAAGTTGTTTAAAAAGAAAATTACATATAAATGATATTCTACTTTTAATCTTTAATTGATTTTACTAACGGTACTGAAGCTTGCGTCGTTGGAATGCAACGAAAATATATTACTTTCGTATTCCCATATTTGTGCCGAACAGATTTCTGATTGTTCAGAAAGTACTAGGGGAGACTGGGGTCGATAGAAACACGCGTCAAATGAAACAAGTTCAATAACTCGAAGATGGTTATTGATAGCCATGGGGGTCCAAGGGGGGAAGGAACTGCTTTGCACATCGAACCCTATCGCTTAGTACACGCCGCCGCTCCGAGTGCGTCGAATATTTTATGTGGGTGCATCGCTTTTTCAACACAAAAAGTAAGTTTTTTTATTACTATTATTTTGCGTATTGCTCCAAAACTATTGTTCCTTCTTCAGCGTTGTTTACAATCATCATTACTGTGAATATCCTAGTGAGTTTATTGTGGTCAGCACCTACCTACAACATTTAGGTTCTTTGTTATTTGATAAATTATTGAAAGCAATGGTATGGCGGCAGTTGAAACAAACGGTTCGGGGTCAATTGAAACGTGTTTCTATTGACCCCGAACAAACATTTTATACGCAAGCAAGTTTTCCAAATCTTGTTTTTTTTTTCAGATGCCAAGAAACCGTCCGAAACTACGAACCGCGAAAGCTGCGATCTCGAAAATTGTAAAAAGGCATATGAAGAAAATATATATAAAAATAAAAATATAAAACGCTACATAGGAGTATGAAAAAGAGAAAGTCAACAATATACACCGGTACACCAGAAAAAGAAGAGACAAGGAAAGAGACTGAAGAGAAAGACTGCGGAAAACAGGCTAAGAGAGTAAAAAGAACCTCGAAGACTAAATCAGTCGGTCTCATTGAGTACCTCGCTAGTAACAAAAACTATTCTCTGACTGATTATCTTTAGTAAATTAAAACTAGATAAGTAAAATAATATCGAAGCACCTCAATATGCCTTCCCTGATACCAAAACTGGAACGAAAAGCAATAAAACCGATTGTATTAATTAAAAGTGTATTTTATTCACACAAACATACTTTTTCACTTCATACACATAATTAACAGTACCTGGGTTTAGTAGAAACATCAGTTAAATCAGCTGAAAACACCTGTTTCAACTAACCACAGGCACCGTTTCGATTGACCCCGACACAGGGTCAAATGAAACGTTTTCCAAGAGTTTTTAAATAGCTTCTACTTAAGTCCAGGGCATATTAGAAGCAAAATCAATCAAAATCAATAATATAGCCAGATATTCTAGCTATAATTTAATTAAGATAGAAAAAAAAGTCGGACAGATCGTTTTGCACAGCGTGTCTCAATACGATTAATGGTGGTACACACACTTAAAACGACATGAGGCGACCGATCACCCCAAAGAAAACATAAAAAAGCGAGAAAGGACTGTTAAGATTAACGAAGATATTAACGACAAGAAACAACAACAGGAGAAGTTGGTCGAATCGCAATTTTTTTGCACGAGCACAATTTATCTTTCCTCCTAATCGATCATGTGCCAAAGCTGATTGCGTCTGTATGCACAGATTTGAAAGTAGTGAGAGCTATCAAATACTGCAGAACAAAAGCGACCAACATAACAAAAGACTCTATCTTCACATAACAATTATCAGTCATTTCGGAAAAGTTGGGACATACTGTGTTTTCAATAATAATTAATGAACTACAGATATTAACACAGAAAAATCACTTGCTATCACACCACAATTTTACGACAGTGGCGAATGCAAGGATAGATTTTTAGAGCTGCTAAGGTACAATCCTGTACTGCGAATGATATCTTCAACGCAATCTGCGACTATTTCAAAGAAAATAACATTCCTTTAACAAATATGATTTGTTTGACTGCTGACAATGCATCCGTGATTATGGACAATATTAACGGAGCACAAGCTTGTTTCAAAGCAATAATATTACACCTGTTTGTCCCTGGATGCGTCTGTCATTCGTTTTATTTGTGCTCTTTAGCTGCAGTTGAAAAGTTGCCAAAAAGTCTGGAAGATTTGATACGAGCAATCTACATATTTCGGTCGGGACTTGAACACGGAGCACCCGCGCGCCAGCCGTGTACGCTAACCGCTCAGCCCCGGTGCCTTGGTGCAAAACAAATAACTGAAATGGCATATCAGCTGCGTCGAATTTTTACTGTAATTTTTCCCGTAAACGTCTGAGCGTTGCATCGTATGGCTTTGCTGATACAATTTTCTAGTGGAGTATTATAATAGGTAAAAGCCTCGTCCAAATCCGTTTCCCGGCTATGGCGATGTCCCCTTGTTACCCATGCATGCTATGTACACTAAAGTGGCCCTTAGCACGGCGTCAAACGAATTTTTACGCGTTCAACCTCCCGATGACTTCCAAATAATTTAAAAAAAAGTGCGCAAAATTTAAGCCCTCTATTTTAATTTCATACCGTGCTTGTAGGCATGAACTTTTTAACATTGAAAGCCCATTTCAATTTTCGACATTCCCAATTTTCTTTTGTTTCAATTTTCTCAATGGCTCTAAAAATATGAACTCTGCGTGTAATATATGGAAATAGCGTGGAATTCGTACTATATGGAAGCTCAATTTCCTGATTTTTTTAAAATTTGACGATCATCTCGTGAATAACTCATTTTACGGCAGTGGCGTAGCGGGGGGCAGAGGGGGCCATGGCCCCGGGCGGCGCAGATGTGGGGCACTGTTTTACGGTGAAGTTTTATAGAATATTTATGTAGGAGTAATGTTTGTAAGTTTTCTGTCATTTTTTTTCTCAATTCACTCAATTCTAGCGATCATATAATTCACCGAGGAAATTGTGTGTGCTGTTACATCCTAGCGAATGTGCCTTCTCTCGGTTATTCCCAATATCCTCATTTGCCTCCATAAGCCGATAAAATGTATAAATTTAAGAATAAGACGCATAACAACATTAAACGGAACTTGCGTACGTTCCGCGAGCATATTTTTCGTTTATTTTATTCAGTCGGTCCACCTCGTGTTATAACCTCGCATTTCTTCAAGGCGTAAATATCGAACTCCCAGAAAGAAATACGAGGCACCACTCGAACGAGACGAGAAGACTTTGCGACTAGCCTAAATAAGTCCCGACCGATAATTATTTAACATGGTGCCGGCAAAAACGAGAACTCACCGACGCTCGATCTCTTCGCGCACCCAATATAATCTTTTGATATGAGAAGTCACCATAGCCATAGTTTAACATAACACAAACCATGCGAATGCTTAGGTCTCAGATATCCAACTCTATATCCCATGCACTTTTTCACCGAAACACAGGACAAAGGTCCCCTGCCTTCGACACGTGCAATTCTATATAAGGAATGATCGAGATCGATTCTGCGAATCATGAATATCGCGACCAATCACGCTAAACCTTAAAGTTCCTTCTCCCACTATCGAACCCCTCCTAATTTTCATATCAAGAAAGACTTCCTTCCTGCAGTTAGTCTTCCAACAGTTTCCATCTCGTTCAGATCAGTCTTCCAACAATTTCCATCTCGTTCAGATCAAGTCTCAATCCTAGTCTTCCAACAATTGCCATCGCGTTCAGATCAAGTCTTCCAACAGTTTCCATCGCGTACAGTCCTCAGTCTTGCAAAATCGTCAGTTCGACTACAATTCGAAGTGTAGTACCGATATCATAGAGTTTTGAATATTATACATCTTCGGGTTTTGACCGAAGTGTCGTATAAACGTTTAGTCGACTCTCGCGGCCTCGAGTCTATAAAATAGTTCAAGTGCTGTTTACCACGCGTATATACATAAATACTCTCAGCGCCCAAGAGTCTGGTGCTGGTGACCGCTTTCCGAACGCTAAGCGTGGCGTCCATCAACGAGACCCTTATCTGCGAGCGACAACCGATACTCTTGCGAGCGAGCGTACCTACACACTGATACACTCACGAACACAGCGACCAATGTAAGCAACAAATTTCATTTTATGTTAATCCGATTGTTCCCCCGACTTCATAGTTATTTTTATTGTCATTTTGTCTGTATAAGTAACCTTATTCATCCAATCACTTATTTGTAATAAACCTTTAGTTAAGTTTGTACAAATTTGTCGGATTATTTCTCGATACCAAATCACTGCATGATTTCCTAATTTCAACTCATTCCAAGCACTACCCCTTTTTACCCTCATCCCGTGCTATTGCGCTTGTCGTAGGCAAAAAAGGAGGGAATCAAAAAATATATGCCCACGTCCCTTCAGGACGTGACATGTTAATTTTTGGGGGCTCGTCCGGAATATTAAAAAGGGAATGTGCCGATTGATTCAATGTCCGGGGACGAATCAACAGCTAGTTCATTGAATTTAAATATCACTGACGACTTAGGTGAATCATCGGGTTATTCTTTGAGGAGTTCTGACGCTCAATTGCTACCAGGTCTCGAACCTAAGAAACGACCAGTAAAAAAATTAGAATTACCCCAAAAAGTCGATAACGAAAACACAACAGACATGGCGCTAGGTACAAATCAGTCACTCGCTTACGTATCTTTAAGGGAAGCTATCGAAATGGTCCCGGATTTTAACGGGGAAGGTAGCTCCTTCTCAGATTTTGTAGCCGGATGCGAAGACGAATTGGCGTCGCTTCCGCCCGGATCCGAAGCACGGTTTGTGAGAGTAATTCGAAACAAACTAAAGGGTCAGGCTAAGAAGGTCATCCGGTCGTCCACGTTCGAAACAGTAGAATCTCTTCTGCAATTTTTAAAGAAACTATATGCTCCAAACAAAACTGAGGTGCAACTGTTGGGAGAACTCAGTCACATTTTTCAAGGAAGCGGTGAAACCGTGATAGATTTTTCCACTGCAATTAGGGATAAAGCTAGGGAAATACTCGACGCTAGTAGTAGAGCTAGGGCGGTTCTGAGCCACTTTTAGGGGGAGGGTAAAGTGGGGGAGGGTCAAGTGGGGGAGGGTCAAGTGGGGGAGGGTCAGGCGGGGGAGGGTTAAGGGGGAGGGTCAGGAGGGTCAAGTGGGGGGAGGGTCAGGTGGGTGAGGGTTAAGGGGGGGGGGTCGAGGGGGAGGGTCAAGGGGGGGGGTGTCGCCGGGCGCGTGTGACGTCACAGGGGGCCTTGGTGGAGGGGGTACCCATGTGGTTCGAAGACTACTGTGAGAAGGAAGCCGCCGTCAGGGGGGGGTCCAGCGCGGGAAAGCCAAGTGCGGGGAAACGGCGGAGGGGAGTCGCCGGGCGCGTATGAGGGGGGCCATGTGGTCCGTGGAGCGTCTGGCGGGGAAGCCGCCATCGATGAGTGTTGTGTGTGTGAAGGGCGGCCTTTCAAAGCCCAATATTTATGACATGCAGCTGGTTCCATTCCGAAAGACAATGTATATGGCATCCGCCTCGTCACCAAGCTCGCCAACACTTGAAACAGTTCCTGACAGGTTCCTCGGGAAAAATCTTTAGGGATCAAAGGGACTGCGGATAGACCACTTGAGCGCAACTCTTGAAAAGTCGCGCTCTCCATTCCAAAATATAACGTCAAGATGTTCGCATGTGCGAGTGTGTACGCAGTGCATCCAGCCAAGCACCCCCTGGACTTGACCAAAAACGAGCTCGAACAGGTTCCAAAGGTCTTGCTCCTAAAATATTGGGGTAAATATGTTGGCTTATTGTGGGATCGTTTGCCAGAACATCATCGAAATGACAGTGAAGTGATATCATATCTTCCATGCTTGGAGCATTATAATACGCCTGAGATGAAAGATCACATCGATGGCCATCCACCTCAACGTCGGGAGTGTACAAAATGCTGTGAAAATTCTCCACGTACGAGGTTCTTCGAACGTGTTTGAACCTGTTTTTCGGGAGCGTGAAAAAATGTCTTGGGGAAAATTCTCCACGGTTCTTCGAACGTGTTCAAACCTGTTTTTCACGATTGGAAGGGGGGATTTGAGTGGGAGGCTTACGAGGGAGCTTATAGATTCGTGGACCACGCTCAGACTGCACGATTCCACTGCACCATCAACATCTAAAAAGAACTTTGAAAGTGCGCGGAAAATGGATCTCTCGAGTATCAACAAAGTCGGCCGAATGGCAGAATTCCTCCCAACGAAGAAGCTGTCAGAACTCTCCGTTAAGTCGGAACGACTAATCTCCGACATAAGGGCCGTACAAACCAAATTTGGGAAACGCTACATCGCAGACATCGCGGATGAGTTCTCCGTCTTCTTACCAGCGCGACTTGTGAAGGCCTTCGACCAAGATCCGACAATGTTCGAGAGTATGCTGCAACTGGCGCGCAACGGTCAACTCTACATGAAGTACATTGGTGGAACATACAACAGCGTCGAGTTCCATCGAGTCTGAGTATGGTGGAAAAGAACGCTCGTGAAGGCCCGGTGGAAACAACGAGTTCAATAGCAGCCAGCATCATCACCATCGTAGAGTGCAAGGACTGTTTGCATCACAGTCTTCATCATCGTAGAGTTTTCAACGCTCGAGTCTGAGTATGGTGGAAAAGAACGCTCGTGAAGGCCCGGTGGAAACAACGAGTTCAGATTTAGATTAGTAGATTAGTAGATTTTTCAACGCTTAGTGCTATGTAAAAAATGTACAAAAAAAACTTTTTCATCGAATATAATGTAAAAAACAATGTCGTCAAACTGTATTCGCCGTAGATATAGGAAATAAATGGAGAAGGATATTTGTTCAAAATGTTTTTAATCATTTAAAAAAAATCCCTCGCTCACGCTTCATACACAGAGAGCCAGCTTTTCAACGACTTTACATTCGCTTTGGCGCAATTGTATTTTGTATTGAAGGAATGATGGGGACATTTAACGTTTGCGATTTTCGGCAACTTCTGCAGCGATGGACAGTCCAGAGTCTCCAGATCGATGACTTTTGTTGCTGAATCCGCGAATCTCGATAGCCATGAGCACTTCTCGAATCCCTTGGCATAGATCGTAGGAGCTCCTTCCAAGATTCCTCGAATTGTCGTTCTAGCTGCCTCGTATGATATGCCGCTGTGATCCCATCGTATTCCATGATAATTGCGTTCCAGCCACTTGTTTGTCATTTTGTACTTGGCCGGTAAAGCGTCCCAGGCGAATGGTGCATCGAAGAAGAATGTCAGCGGTTCAGCATTCTTCTCATGGAGTTTGACGATAGACATCTCCTTCAGGACAAATTCGTTGACGGGTCTCTTGAAGCCCTGCACATCGACGATAAGCTCCATGTTGACCGAAGTGGATGAGAATCATCGGCATGATTTTATACCATTTTTTTAACTCCATCACTGATTGGATTGTACTCTTGGTGAGACGTTCCAGAGACTTCCGAAGACATTCATAAGATGTTCAAAGACATTCAAGAGACGTTCGAAAACATTCATAAGGCGTTTGAAGACATGCATGAGGGGTTCAAAGAGTTTCAAAAGACATTCTACAACGTCATGAGACGTTTGAAGATGTTCGTGAGACCTTCAAGAGACTTTCGAAAACGTTTAAAGACTTTCATGAGAGGTTCGAAGACGTTCAAAAGATCTGTGACGATATTCATAATATGTTTGAAGACATCGACGAGGGGTTCGAAGACGTTTAAGAGACTTTCAAAGACATTCACGCGGGGGTTGGAAGATGTTCAAAAAACTTTCGAATTCGTTCAACAGACATTTGACGACATTCATAATACGTTTGAAGACATTCATGAGGGGTTCGAAGATGCTTAAGAGAGACTTTCAAAGACATTTACGAGGGGTTTGTCCGAAGACATATATAAGACGTTTGAAGACATTCAAGAGACGTTCGAAAACATTCATAAGGCGTTTGAAGACATGCATGAGGGGTTCAAAGAGTTTCAAGAGACTTTCTACGACGTTCATGAGACGCTTGAAGATGTTCGTGAGACATTCAAGAGATCTTTAACGATATTCATAATACGTTTGAAGACATCGATGAGGGGTTCGAAGATGTTTTAGAGACTTTCAAAGACATTCACGAGGGGTTTGAAGACGTTCAAGAAACTTTCGAATCCGTTCAAGAGCCTTTTGACGACATTCATAATACGTTTGAAGACATTCTTGTGGGGTTCGAAGACGCTTGAGAGACTTTCAAAGCGATCCACGAGGGTTTCGAATACGTCCAAGAGACTTATGAATACGTTCAAGAGACTTTCAGAGACATTCGCGAGAGGTGCGAAGACGTTCAGAGACTTTCGAAGACATTCAAGAGATCTTTGACAATATTCATAATACGTTTAAAGACATCGATGAGGGGTTCGACGACGTTTTAGAGACTTTCAAAGACATTCACGAGGGGCTTGAAGACGTTAAAGAGACATTCGACGATATTCATGATACGTTTGAAGACATTCATAAAGGGTTCCAAGACGCTTGAGAGACTTTCAAAGACATTCACGAGGCGTTCGAAGACGTTCAAGAGAATTTCGATAGCATTCATAATACGGTTGAAGACATTCATAAGGGGTTCGAAGACACTTAAGAGAGACTTTCAAAGACATTCACGAGGGGTTCGAAGACGTTTAAAAGACTTTCGACGACACTCATAATACGTTTGAAGACGTTAAAGAGACTTTCGAATACGGTCAAGAGACTTTCAGAGACATTCACGAGAGGTGCGAAGACGTTCAGAGACCTTCGAAGACATTCAAGAGATCTTTGACAATATTCATAATACGTTTGAAGACATCGATGAGGGGTTCGAAGACGCTTGAGAGACTTTCAAAGGCATTCACGAGAGTTTCGAAGACGTTCAAGAGACTTTCGACGATATTCATAATACGTTTGAAGACATTCATGAGGGGTTCGAAGACGCTTGAGAGACTTTCAAAGACATTCACGAGGAGTTTGAAGACGTTTAAAAGACTTTAGAATACGCTCGAGAGACTTTCAGAGACATTCGCGAGAGGTGCGAAGACGCTTGAGAGACTTTCAAAGGCATTCACGAGGGTTTCGATGACGTTCAAGAGACTTTCAGAGACATTCGCGAGAGGTGCGATGACGTTCAGAGACTTTCGACGACATTCATGATACGTTTGAGTACATTCATGAGGGGTTCGAAAACGCTTAAGAGAGACTTTCAAAGACATTCAGGAGTGGTTTTAAGACGTTTAGAGGACTTCTGACGACACTCATAATACGTTTGAAGACGTTCAAGAGACTTTCGAATACGTTCAAGAGACTTTGAGAGACATTCATGAGGGGTTCGAAGACGCTAGAGAGACTTTCAAAGGCATTCACGAGGGTTTCGAATTCGTTCATAATACGTTTGAAGACATTCATGAGGGGTTCGAAGACGCTTAAGAGATTTTCAAAGACATTCACGAGAGGTGCGAAGACGTTCAGAGACCTTCGAAGACATTGAAGAGATCTTTGACTATATTCATAATACGTTCGAAAACATGGATGAGAGGTTCGACGATGGTATAGAGATTTTCAAAGACATTCACGAGGGGTTTGAAGACGTTCAGAGACTTTCGAAGACATTCAAGAGATCTTTGACAATATTCATAATACGTTTGAAGACATCGATGAGGGGTTCGAAGACGTTTGAGAGACTTTCAAAGGCATTCACGAGAGTTTCGAAGACGTTCAAGAGACTTTCGACGACTTTCATGATATGTTTAAAGACATTCATGAGGGGTTCGAAGACGTTTAAGATACTTTCGACACCATTCATAATACGTTTGAAGACATTCATGAGGGGTTCAAAGACAAGTGTCTTTGAAGACTTGAGAGACTTTCAAAGACATTGACGAGGGGTTCGAAGACGTTTAAAAGACTTTCGACGACACTCATAATACGTTTGAAGGCATTCATGAGAGGTTCGAAGACGCTTAAGAGACTTTCAGAGAGATTCGCGAGAGGTCTGAAGACGTTCAGAGACTTTCGAAGACATTCAAGAGATCTTTGACAATATTCATAATACGTTTGAAGGCATCGATGTGGGGTTCGACGACGTTTTAGAGACGTTCAAAAGACTTTCGACGACATTCATGATACGTTTGAAGACATTCAGGAGGGGTTCGAAGACCTTCAGAGACCTTCGAAGACATTCAAGAGATCTTTGACAATATTCATAATACGTTCGAAGACATCGATGAGGGGTTCGACGATGTTTTAGAGACTTTCAAAGACATTCACGAGGGGTTTGAAGACGTTCAGAGACTTTCGAAGACATTCAAGAGATCTTTGACGATATACATAATACGTTTGAAGACATCGATGAGGGTTTCGAAGACGCTTAAGAGACTTTCAGAGAGATTCGCGAGAGGTGTGAAGACGTTCAGCGACTTTCGAAGACATTCAAGAGATCTTTGACAATATTCATAATACGTTTGAAGACATCGATAAGTGGTTCGACGATGTTTTAGAGACATTCGACGACATCCATAAAACGTTTGAAGACATTCATGCGCGTTTCGAAGACGCTTAACAGACTTTCAAAGACATTCGCGAGCGGTTTGAAGACGTTCAAGAGATTTTCAAAGACATTCACGAGGCGTTCGAAGACGTTCAAGAGACTTTTGGCGACATTCACAATACGTTTGAGGACATTCATGAGCTTTTCGACGACGCTTAAGAGACTTTCAAAGACATTCGCGAGCGGTTTGAAGACGTTCAAGAGACTTTTGACGACATTCATAATACGATATTCGACGACATCCATAAACCAAAGATATTCATGACGTTTGAGTTTCGCTGAAATTGTTTGGGTTTGTTTGGGATTTTCACAGTTTTGGTAAAATGTGTTTGGGTTTGTTTGGGATTTTCACAGTTTTGGTCAAATGTGTTTGGATTTCACGAAACCCTCGTGAATGCCCAAAACACATACCCAAACACATTTGACCAGAACTGTGAAAATCCCAAACACATTTTACCAAAACTGAAAATCCCAAACAAACCCAAACAATTCCAGCGAAACTCAAACGTCATGAATATCTTTGGTTTATGGATGTCGTCGAATATCGTATTATGAATGTCGTCAAAAGTCTCTTGAACGTCTTCAAACCGCTCGCGAATGTCTTTGAATGTCTCTTAAGCGTCGTCGAAAAGCTCATGAATGTCCTCAAACGTATTGTGAATGTCGCCAAAAGTCTCTTGAACGTCTTCGAACGCCTCGTGAATGTCTTTGAAAATCTCTTGAACGTCTTCAAACCGCTCGCGAATGTCTTTGAAAGTCTGTTAAGCGTCTTCGAAACGCGCATGAATGTCTTCAAACGTTCTATGAATGTCGTCGAATGTCTCTAAAACATCGTCGAACCACTTATCGATGTCTTCAAACGTATTATGAATATTGTCAAAGATCTCTTGAATGTCTTCGAAAGTCTCTGAACGTCTTCACACCTCTCGCGAATCTCTCTGAAAGTCTCTTAAGCGTCTTCGAAAGTCACTTGAACGTCTTCGAAACCCTCGTGAATGCCTTTGAAAGTCTCTCGAGCGTCTTCGAACCCTTCATGAATGTCTTCAAACGTATTATGAATATTGTCAAAGATCTCTTGAATGTCTTCGAAAGTCTCTGAACGTCTTCGCACCTCGCGCGAATGTCTCTGAATGTCTCTCGAACGTCTTCGAAACCCTCATCGATGTCTTCGAACGTATTATGAATATTGTCAAAGATCTCTTGAATGTCTTCGAAAGTCTCTGAACGTCTTCACACCTCTCGCGAATCTCTCTGAAAGTCTCTTAAGCGTCTTCGAAAGTCACTTGAACGTCTTCGAAAGTCACTTGAACGTCTTCGAAACCCTCGTGAATGCCTTTGAAAGTCTCTCGAGCGTCTTCGAACCCTTCATGAATGTCTTCAAACGTATTATGTATATTGTCAAAGATCTCTTGAATGTCTTCGAAAGTCTCTGAACGTCTTCAAACCCCTCGTGAATGTCTTTGAAAGTCTCTAAAACATCGTCGAACCCCTCATCGATGTCTTCGAACGTATTATGAATATTGTCAAAGATCTCTTGAATGTCTTCGAAGGTATCTGAAGGTCTTCGAACCCCTCGTGAATGTCTTTGAAAGTCTCTCAAGCGTCTTCGAACCCCTCATGAATGTCTTCAAACGTATTATGAGTGTCGTCGAAAGTCTTTTGAACGTCTTCGAACCCCTCGTGAATGTCTTTGAAAGTCTCACTTAAGCTTCTTCGAACCCCTCATGAATGTCTTCAAACGTATCATGAATGTCGTCGAAAGTCTTTTGAACGTCTCTAAAACGTCGTCGAACCCCACATAGATGTCTTCAAACGTATTATGAATATTGTCAAAGATCTCTTGAATGTCTTCGAAAGTCTCTGAACGTCTTCACACCTCTCGCGAATCTCTCTGAAAGTCTCTTAAGCGTCTTCGAACCTCTCATGAATGCCTTCAAACGTATTATGAGTGTCGTCGAAAGTCTTTTAAACGTCTTCGAACCCCTCGTCAATGTCTTTGAAAGTCTCTCAAGTCTTGTTTTGAGCCCCTCATGAATGTCTTCAAATGTATTATGAATGGTGTCGAAAGTATCTTGAACGTCTTCGAACCCCTCATGAATGTCTTTAAACATATCATGAAAGTCGTCGAAAGTCTCTTGAACGTCTTCGAAACTCTCGTGAATGCCTTTGAAAGTCTCTCAAACGTCTTCGAACCCCTCATCGATGTCTTCAAACGTATTATGAATATTGTCAAAGATCTCTTGAATGTCTTCGAAAGTCTCTGAACGTCTTCAAACCCCTCGTGAATGTCTCTGAAAGTCTCTATACCATCGTCGAACCTCTCATCCATGTTTTCGAACGTATTATGAATATAGTCAAAGATCTCTTCAATGTCTTCGAAGGTCTCTGAACGTCTTCGCACCTCTCGTGAATGTCTTTGAAAATCTCTTAAGCGTCTTCGAACCCCTCATGAATGTCTCTCAAAGTCTGTTGAACGTATTCGAAAGTCTCTTGAACGTCTTCAAACGTATTATGAGTGTCGTCAGAAGTCCTCTAAACGTCTTAAAACCACTCCTGAATGTCTTTGAAAGTCTCTCTTAAGCGTTTTCGAACCCCTCATGAATGTACTCAAACGTATCATGAATGTCGTCGAAAGTCTCTGAACGTCTTCGCACCTCTCGCGAATGTCTCTGAAAGTCTCTTGAACGTCTTCGAAACCCTCGTGAATGCCTTTGAAAGTCTCTCAAGCGTCTTCGAACCCCTCATGAATGTCTCTGAAAGTCTCTTGAACGTATTCGAAAGTCTTGTGAATGTCTTCGGAAGTCTCTGAATGTCTTCGCACCTCTCGCGAATGTCTCTGAATGTCTTCGCACCTCTCGCGAATGTCTCTGAAAGTCTCGAACGTATTCTAAAGTCTTTTAAACGTCTTCAAACTCCTCGTGAATGTCTTTGAAAGTCTCTCAAGCGTCTTCGAACCCCTCATGAATGTCTTCAAACGTATTATGAATATCGTCGAAAGTCTCTTGAACGTCTTCGAAACTCTCGTGAATGCCTTTGAAAGTCTCTCAAGCATCTTCGAACCCCTCATCGATGTCTTCAAACGTATTATGAATATTGTCAAAGATCTCTTGAATGTCTTCGAAGGTCTCTGAACGTCTTCACACCTCTCGTGAATGTCTCTGAAAGTCTCTTGAACGTAGTCGAAAGTCTCTTTAACGTCTTCAAACGTATTATGAGTGTCGTCGAAAGTCTTTTAAACGTCTTCGAACCCCTCGTGAATGTCTTTCAAAGTCTCTCTTAAGTGCCTTCGAACCCCTTATGAATGTCTTCAACCGTATTATGAATGCTATCGAAATTCTCTTGAACGTCTTCGAACGCCTCGTGAATGTCTTTGAAAGTCTCTCAAGCGTCTTGGAACCCGTTATGAACGTCTTTAAACGTATCATGAATATCGTCGAATGTCTCTTTAACGTCTTCAAGCCCCTCGTGAATGTCTTTGAAAGTCTCTAAAACGTCGTCGAACCCCTCATCGATGTCTTTTAACGTATTATGAATATTGTCAAAGATCTCTTGAATGTCTTCGAAAGTCTCTGAACGTCTTCAACCCCACAAGAATGTCTTCAAACGTATTATGAATGTCGTCAAAAGGCTCTTGAACGGATTCGAAAGTTTCTTGAACGTCTTCAAACCCCTCGTGAATGTCTTTGAAAGTCTCTAAAACATCTTCGAACCCCTCATCGATGTCTTCAAACGTATTATGAATATCGTTAAAGATCTCTTGAATGTCTCACGAACATCTTCATGCGTCTCATGAACGTCGTAGAAAGTCTCTTGAAACTCTTTGAACCCCTCATGCATGTCTTCAAACGCCTTATGAATGTTTTCGAACGTCTCTTGAATGTCTTCAAACGTCTTATATATGTCTTCGGACAAACCCCTCGTAAATGTCTTTGAAAGTCTCTCTTAAGCATCTTCGAACCCTTCATGAATGTCTTCAAACGTATTATGAATGTCGTCAAATGTCTGTTGAACGAATTCGAAAGTTTTTTGAACATCTTCCAACCCCCGCGTGAATGTCTTTGAAAGTCTCTTAAACGTCTTCGAACCCCTCGTCGATGTCTTCAAACATATTATGAATATCGTCACAGATCTTTTGAACCTCTTCGAACCTCTCATGAAAGTCTGTAACGTTTTCGAAAGTCTCTTGAAGGTCTCACGAACATCTTCAAACGTCTCATGACGTTGTAGAATGTCTTTTGAAACTCTTTGAACCCCTCATGCATGTCTTCAAACGCCTTATGAATGTTTTCGAACGTCTCTTGAATGTCTTTGAACATCTTATGAATGTCTTCGGAAGTCTCTGGAACGTCTCACCAAGAGTACAATCCAATCAGTGATGGAGTTAAAAAAATGGTATAAAATCATGCCAATGATTCTCATCCACTTCGGTCAACATGGAGCTTATCGTCGATGTGCAGGGCTTCAAGAGACCCGTCAACGAATTTGTCCTGAAGGAGATGTCTATCGTCAAACTCCATGAGAAGAATGCTGAACCGCTGACATTCCGCCTGGGACGCTTTACCGGCCAAGTACAAAATGACAAACAAATGGCTGGAACGCACTTATCATGGAATACGATGGGATCACAGCGGCATATCATACGAGGCAGCTAGAACGACAATTCGAGGAATCTTGGAAGGAGCTCCTACGATCTATGCCAAGGGATTCGAGAAGTGCTCATGGCTATCGAGATTCGCGGATTCAGCAACAAAAGTCATCGATCTGGAGACTCTGGACTGTCCATCGCTGCAGAAGTTGCCGAAAATCGCAAACGTTAAATGTCCCCATCATTCCTTCAATACAAAATACAATTGCGCCAAAGCGAATGTAAAGTCGTTGAAAAGCTGGCTCTCTGTGTATGAAGCGTGAGCGAGGGATTTTTTTTAAATGATTAAAAACATTTTGAACAAATATCCTTCTCCATTTATTTCCTATATCTACGGCGAATACAGTTTGACGACATTGTTTTTTACATTATATTCGATGAAAAAGTTTTTTTTTGTACATTTTTTACATAGCACTAAGCGTTGAAAAATCTACTAATCTACTAATCTAAATCTGAACTCGTTGTTTCCACCGGGCCTTCACGAGCGTTCTTTTCCACCATACTCAGACTCGAGCGTTGAAAACTCTACGATGATGAAGACTGTGATGCAAACAGTCCTTGCACTCTACGATGGTGATGATGCTGGCTGCTATTGAACTCGTTGTTTCCACCGGGCCTTCACGAGCGTTCTTTTCCACCATACTCAGACTCGATGGAACTCGACGCTGTTGTATGTTCCACCAATGTACTTCATGTAGAGTTGACCGTTGCACGCCAGTTGCAGCATACTCTCGAACATTGTCGGATCTTGGTCGAAGGCCTTCACAAGTCGCACTGGTAAGAAGACGGAGAACTCATCCGCGATGTCTGCGATGTAGCGTTTCCCAAATTTGGTTTGTACGGCCCTTATGTCGGAGGTTAGTCGTTCCGACTTAACGGAGAGTTCTGACAGCTTCTTCGTTGGGAGGAATTCTGCCATTCGGCCGACTTTGTTGATACTCGAGAGATCCATTTTCCGCGCACTTTCAAAATTCTTTTTAGATGTTGATGGTGCAGTGGAATCGTGCAGTCTGAGCGTGGTCCACGAATCTATAAGCTCCCTCGTAAGCCTCCCACTCAAATCCCCCCTTCCAATCGTGAAAAACAGGTTTGAACACGTTCGAAGAACCGTGGAGAATTTTCCCCAAGACATTTTTTCACGCTCCCGAAAAACAGGTTCAAACACGTTCGAAGAACCTCGTACGTGGAGAATTTTCACAGCATTTTGTACACTCCCGACGTTGAGGTGGAGGGCCATCGATGTGATCTTTCATCTCTGGCGTATTATAATGCTCCAAGCATGGAAGATATGATATCACTTCACTGTCATTTCGATGATGTTCTGGCAAACGATCCCACAATAAGCCAACATATTTACCCCAATATTTTAGGAGCAAGACCTTTGGAACCTGTTCGAGCTCGTTTTTGGTCAAGTCCAGGGGGTGCTTGGCTGGATGCACTGCGTACACACTCGCACATGCGAACATCTTGACGTTATATTTTGGAATGGAGAGCGCGACTTTTCAAGAGCTGCGCTCAAGTGGTCTATCCGCAGTCCCTTTGATCCCTAAAGATTTTTCCCGAGGAACCTGTCAGGACCTGTTTCGAGTGTCGGCGAGCTTGGAGACGAGGCGGATGCCATATACATTGTCTTTCGGAATGGAACCAGCTGCATGTCATAAATATTGGGCTTTGAAAGGCCGCCCTTCACACACACAACACTCATCGATAGCGGCTTCCCCGCCAGACGCTCCACGGACCACATGGCCCCCCTAAAGAGGCCCCCTCTGTGATGTCATACGCGGCCGGCGACTCCCCTCCGCCGTATCCCCGCACTTGGCTTTCCCGCGCTGGACCCCCCCCCCCCTGACGGCGGCTTCCTTCTCACAGTAGTCTTCGAACCACATGGGTACCCCCTCCACCGAGGCCCCCTGTGACGTCACACGCGCCCGGCGACACCCCCCCCCCTTGACCCTCCCCCTCGACCCCCCCCTTAACCCTCGCCCACCTGACCCTCCCCCACCTGACCCTCCCCCGCTTGACCCTCCTGACCCTCCCCCTTAACCCTGCCCCCTTGACCCTCCCCCACCTGACCCTCCCCCAATTGACCCTCCCCCACTTGACCCTCCCCCACTTTACCTTCCCCCACTTTACCCTCCCCCACTTTACCCTCCCCCTAAAAGTGGCTCAGAACCGCCCTAGCTCTACTACTGACGCTCAACCAACATCCCAAAACGGCACGGAAAGTGCCGCTCACAGAAAAACATTAGACGGCTATTTCCTCTCCTCTTTCAAACGCGGGCTAAGACTGGAGATAGAACAGCGTCTCCCTCGGTGCGACGATATCTCGACCGCTATAGATCATGCGATCGAAATGGAACGCGACCTCGAAGCCCGTAAGGAACTTTTCTCGTCCTCTATTAGACCTGTTCCGAACAAATCGGTAAAAACCTGTAGCATCTGTAAAAAGGACGATCATTCGAGCGAAGCTTGCCGACTTGCGGCAATCACATGCCAAACATGCAACAGTAAAGATCACAAAGCCGAACAATGTAGAAAAAATCAAATTGCTCAAAAATCGGTCACGTGTCAAATTTGCGATAAACCCGGTCACATCGCGAAAAATTGCTACGTTAACCAAAAATCTTTCAATTCTTCTGGCAATCAATCACACCACTCGCCCGGTCCTCAATGCCCTCTCTGTCATAAGCAGGGTCATACCGCGGATCGATGTTTTAAATTTCGAAACAACCCCCCGAATTCTAATCCGCCAACCTGTCGGTATTGCAAAAAGGTCGGGCACACTATCGAAAATTGTCGTGCTCGCGATTATAATAATTCTCGTAATCAGTCGGGAAACGGGCCGAGTGTCCCGCGGACAGACGCGCCGATCGGCCCGCCCACTCAAACGCGTCAAGCGAACGCCGTCTTCTCTCGGGGAGCCGAACGAAACTATCCGACCTACGCAATAAAGTCGGAAAATTTCAACACGTTGCCCTCGGTGTGTATCGGAGCACTACCGCAAAAAGGGGCAATTTCGATGCTGTTAGACAGCGGTGCCATCCCCAATTTGATTTAAAAAAAAGCCTATACAAAAAATATGGTAGACATCAACGAAGAAGATGTCATTAAATTAACAGGCATATCCGAATTACCGGTCTTTGGACTAAGGAGCGTGCTACTTCGCGTATTCGACTTCGAATCGCTATTTTACATTATACCCGACAATGTGCCGCTTCCCTACCCCGGTCTGCTGGGGTCTACATATTTTTATGAAACCAAGTCCAATATCAATTACCGAACGGAATGTCTCGAGTGTGGGGAAAAATCATGGCCGTTCGAAAAAAGAACCGAACCCGACGAGGTGATAGAAATCCCCGCGCGTTCGGAAACTCCCTTCTTCGTGAAGGTAAAAGACAGCATAATAAAAGAGGGATACCTCTCGCCTTTGAAAATCCGTCAAGGTGTATACGCCGGCGATTGCCTCGTGACAAACATCGACGGAAAGGCTCATTTGAAGGTTTATAATACCACAAATGACGCTGTCAAACTGATCGTTCCAGTTGTGGAGCTGCAGGAATTCGACGCTATCGAAGACCTGTCAAAAAATACTCCCAGTTCAGACTGTACGACAGTTTCAAATTCTCGTTCAATCCCTCGCGACCCTCCTAATTCAAGCGTAAATTGCACGACAATTGCGCCGATCCAGAGCCCGAAAGTGGCCAATTCCAAAATTTCGATGACAAATGTCGAATCAAATAACAATTCTTGTAGCGAGGAAAGAACGAGAATCAACATCAATCAAAATAAAAATTTCAGTCAAATTCTGGGCCAAAAACCAAAAGCAGACAGAAATAAACACGCGAAAAAAAACAAAAACCAAAACAAACTCAGATTGCACGACAATCTGCGTTTCCAATCCAGTTTCTCGCGATGCTAACCCAATTTCTCGCGATCACTCTAATCCAAAATCAGATTGCATGTCAATCTCAAATTCCAGGCAAATTCCTCGTGATCCTTCTATTCCAATCGTAGATTGCATGACAACTACGCTAATCCAGAGCCCGAAAGTGCCCAATCAAAATACTTCGACAAAAACCGTCGAAACAAAACCTTACCATCACTCCGACGAGAGCGACGAGCAAGGAAAATCAAACAAAAAATCCAGTCGCGAGGAAGAATCAAAAACAAAAACAAACGAAAAAGAAAATATTGAACAAAAACCCAAACAAAACCAAAACGACAAAATTAAATCAAAACCAAATCAAAATCGAAACGAAGAAGAAAAAGCAAAATCAAACATGAAGAAAACCCAAAACGAAAAAGAAAAACCCAAAATAAAACAAAATCAAAATGAAAAAGAAAAATCCAAAACACTTCAAAACCGAAACGAAGGAGTAGGCTTACAAATTGAACAAAACTCGAATCAAATTCTAATCGTAAAAGCAAATTCGCGAACGAACGTAAATTCTATCGTCACCTCTAAGTCAACATCGCATATAATCGAAAATTCGAAAATCGCGTTACAAGATTTGGCGCGCAGATTAGACCGGACTAGCGATAGCAATGACGAAAACAAAAATCCAGCGACCTTTACTATTCGAGCAAATGTCCACCCCGCCCTGCGTGAGAAAAATATAAACATCCTCACTCGCTCTCAAGTGAAGAGCCCTATAGAACAAGTGCACGAATCATGTGGCGACTACGCTGCCGTCAAGGCCAACGCGCCTGCAGCCGAACGCGTAGACGCGCACTCCAAAACTCGACACCTTACGCGTCGAATTCGTAAACTCATAAATTACGCAAAGAGTAGCGACGGCGAGACGAAGGCCGAAATAGTAAGACTCATACGCACTAGTCGACCCGCGGAGGGCATTGTCCCGAAATCAGCTGAGGGCTCTGACAAGCGCAAAGCATTTCCGATCCCTCGCTCCAAAAACTCCATCGATCCTAATTCCGATAATTCAACAAATTCAAACTTCAGCTCTCTCAATTCAGAACTTTCTGAAGATAAAATCCCTCCAACGGAGGAAAGGAAAATATCAGAATTCAAAATTGCAAATTGCATCAATATCAAAGAATTGTTCCACTTTCGCAACGTTAATCCGGTTTATTTCACCGACTCAACGGGTAAGCCGTATGACCCTGGAGGACACAAGGGTGTCCCAAAAACCGATTTCAATCCTGATTAATAAATAATCATAATAATTAACCTGTTTTTCAGATGGCCGATATCAACCTACTCTGTAACGTCTAACGAAATTACCTTTGCACTTGCAACCAGAGAAACAAATCAAAATTTCTAGTTACAGTTTCCTCAGTAAAGAACATCCGAACTTGTTTATGTTCAAAACTCGCCGAATTAACTGTTTCACAATTCGACAAAAAATTGCAGTCGCAAACCTAGATATAATCACATACATGAATTCGAAATTCATACACGTAGTTATTATATTACATTAGAAAATCATTATATTACGATATGCATACGCAACGGTGTAGCAAAGAGCGCCTAATGCTCCAAAACAATTTGTTATTAGCGGCCCAAGCCTCGGACGTATTGTATACAATATACACATTATTCATCGTATAACAAAACAAGAAAATCTGATCAGGTTAAAAGAATTTTACGATTAATTTCCTGTCACTCGTGGGAACGAAAAATATCTCCTTACTCCTCGAACTCACATATAACCAATTACCAAAAGAAAAACTCAAACGACCTGCAATTCCTTACTTCCCCCATATTACCTTTTCGGAGACACTTGGTACAAGTTCATCGCTGATCTGGTCAAAGCCACACCACCTGCAATCACGAAATCGACGACGAAGTCTACTCGGCGATACATCAACCCAAGAGCATGAGCATCTTGTGCGATGTACTCCAAAGAAGATATCGACAACGTACGATATCGCGTAATGTTTCCCGTGGAGAAACCCGCTGTCGTAAACAACATGACACGGGGCATCAGTGGTGAGAACACTACCAATCCGGAGGAAAAGTTGTTAAATCTCCTGGATAACAACCATCTATAACACCAAGCGGACTCCATCTGGAATCGCACCTGGAAAATTCATTCAATTCGGTACAGCAAGTGCTGGTTTCACCCGAATCTCACTCGTCGTGCGAGCGATCAAGGTCCTCGTAGATATGGCGATCCATGCATACAGCCTACACCCTGTGGACGGCTGGTCAAGTTATCTCGTCGGTGCAGTATGGGACTCGGCTACGTACCTCCTGACGCAACTGGCTAAACAACCCAAGAAGAAAACGTCAACGGAAGCAGTGACTGGCCAAGAACTTCATCAACTCGTGTCGGCCCCTCCAGCTGAACCAGAGGGCCAATATCAACGCTGCAACATATGATCTGTGGCCTGTCATCTCCGATCATCCAGAAAACAACCAATCCTTCAAACCTCGTTCCTTCTCTTAAATTTGCACAAGGAGATTTAAGATAATTCTGATCATGCTAATAATTTATTTTTTTGTCATTGTTCTTTTAACCTTGTCAAGTAAGAGATAGGGTAAAATAAGTAAATAAGCACCTATGCACGAGGAAAACCAAAAAGGAAAAAACTCGTACCCATACTTTTTAGCGCAAAATAAAAAATTTATATTCGTAATTATTTTTAGAAAACGGAGATAAAAGAAAAATTTCCTTGTACAAAGATCTGGATATACAATAACCAAAAATATTCTCATACAAAGATCTATATATACAATAATAAGACACACATTCTTTCCTTCTTCTATAATCTACATAACACTCTAATCCAAAGATGGTACCTACCGTCACCGCAACCGTTTAAGAATAGGCTGATGACGATATTGAGATAACCTTCAGAACATTCATATTAATTGAGCGGGACGCTCAATCTTAAACCGGGGAGATGTTACATCCTAGCGAATGTGCCTTCTCTCGGTTATTCCCAATATCCTCATTTGCCTCCATAAGCCGATTAAATATATAAATTTAAGAATAAGACGCGTAACAACATTAAACGGAACTTGCGTACGTTCCGCGAGCATATTTTTCGTTTATTTTATTCAGTCGGTCCGCCTCGTGTTATAACCTCGCATTTCTTCAAGGCGTAAATATCGAACTCTCAGAAAGAAATACGAGGCACCACTCGAACGAGACGAGAAGACTTTGCGACTAGCCTAAATAAGTCCCGACCGATAATTATTTAACATGGTGCCGGCAGAAAACGAGAACTCACCGACGCTCGATCTCTTCGCGCACCCAATATAATCTTTTGATATGAGAAGTCACCATAGCCATAGTTTAACATAACACAAACCATGCGAATGCTTAAGTCTCAGATATCGAACTCTATATCCCATGCGCTTTTTCACCGAAACACAGGACAAAGGTCCCCTGCCTTCGACACGTGCAATTCTATATAAGGAATGATCGAGATCGATTCTACGAATCATGAATATCGCGACCAATCACGCTAAACCTTAAAGTTCCTTCTCCCACTATCGAACCCCTCCTAATTTTCATATCAAGAAAGACTTCCTTCCTGCAGTTAGTCTTCCAACAGTTTCCATCGCGTTCAGATCAGTCTTCCAACAATTTCCATCTCGTTCAGATCAAGTCTCAATCCTCGTCTTCCAACAATTGCCATCGCGTTCAGATCAAGTCTTCCAACAGTTTCCATCGCGTACAGATCTCAGTCTTGCAAAATCGTCTTCGCTTCTTAATCTTGTTCTGACAGAATTCGAAGTGTAGTACCGATAGAGTTTTGAATATTATACATCTTCGGGTTTTGACCGAAGTGTCGTATAAACGTTTAGTCGACTCTCGCGGCCTCGAGTCTATAAAATAGTTCAAGTGCTGTTTACCACGCGTATATACATAAATACTCTCAGCGCCCAAGAGTCTGGTGCTGGTGACCGCTTTCCGAACGCTAAGCGTGGCGTCCATCAACGAGACCCTTATCTGCGAGCGACAACCGATACTCTTGCGAGCGAGCGTACCTACACACTGATACACTCACGAACACAGCGACCAATGTAAGCAAACAATTTCATTTTATGTTAATCCGATTGTTCCCCCGACTTCATAGTTATTTTTATTGTCATTTTGTCTGTATAAGTAACCTTATTCAACCGATCACTTATTTGTAATAAACCTTCAGTTAAGTTTGTACAAATTTGTCGGATTATTTCTCGATACCAAATCACTGCATGATTTCCTAATTTCAACTCATTCCAAGCACTACCCCTTTTTACCCTCATCCAGTGCTATTGCGCTTGTCGTAGGCAAAAAAGGAGGGAATCAAAAAATATATGCCCACGTCCCTTCAGGACGTGATAGTGCCAATAGGTAACGATACACTTTTCTGCGTCCGAACTCAATATTCTGAAATTCGAATTCGAATTTGGCGCTTTTATCGGATCAAGTTCCTTCTGTCGGCAATGTAGCCTCTCTATATTATTGACATTCGCAACATAAGTCAGAAGTTTAACCTCAAATACATTCTCGCATCATAATAACACTGTGAATAGACAGAGTGATTAAGACGGTGATTCTTTGAAACTTGATAATCGCTTTCATGAGTATTGAATTTTAACTAATTTTATGATGTCCCCGACTCCAAGACTACGTCCGAATATTTTTTTGCTTAGAGATATCGACACACAGATAGTTAGTATTAAATTACCATCCAAACTAGAAGTACTGAAAGTCCTATTTTTCTATCTTCGAGAGTTAAATCAGATGACATTGCGAGAAAGTGCAACATTGGTCATTGATGAAGTCATAATCTTTTGCCAAAAAGCACAATTACCGACCAAACAACGAATCCACTGCATCGAAAAATTGGAGTCCCTCTATCAAACCTGGCGGCGACTACAAAAGAATCGTGACGAATCCTACAATAAACCAAGAAAAGACGCCTTTACTTCTGAGTTCAAGACTATTCGACATCGCTCATGCTTTTTGAAAGGTTTGATGAAGTACAAAAAGAGTTCTTATTGAACCAAAGAAAACCTGAGCGAATCGGTTATATATCAAATATTGAACCGATATACGAACAAGAAGAAATAATTCGTTTAGAGCAAGAAGAGTTGAGAAAGAGACGCTTGGAGAAACTAGAAGAACAAAAGGCATTATGGAGTAAGTAATCATTATATTTCACATTTTTATTATGAATTCGCTATAACCCCTATTTAATAAGACAAAATCATCACTATTAATTTATTTTAGATGAAATTGTTGAATTGGCTTCAAGTGGTGGGACGGTGAGTTGTAGCCAAAAGAGTCTTGGTACGTATTCTAATGTTTCACTTGATGATGATGAATCTGAATGGTCGCCTGAGAATTTAAATCAGTCTGGACCACTGGCTCCAAAAAAATCAAGAGGAACGATCAATATTTTTTATGAAAAGCTCGTCGCAGTATTGGATCGATGCAAAATATCAGACAGACTAGCTGTACACTTGATTGTCACGGTCGCTCAGCGTCTCAATTACGATGTATCAACGTTGATTGTTAACAAAACATCGATCAGTCGGCAAAGAGAACGATTACGTGAAGTAAAAGCGAGGAATATCAAAAAAGTATTTCAAGAACTCGAGCTGAAGGCAGCTGTTCTTCAGTGGGATGGGAAGTTACTGCCCAATTTATTGAAACGCCAAGTTCTTGATAGACTGCCTGTTGTAATAACAAACGGAGATATAGAAAAACTCTTGGGGATCCCAGAATTGGACAGTGGCAAAGGAGAGGCTCAAGCAACAGCAATAAACGAAGTTCTAGAAGATTGGGGTGTTTCTGAGTCTATTAAGGCATTGTGTTGTCATACAACGCTTCAAATTTGGGAACTATGAAAGGTGCGGCAACTCTGCTTGAACTAATTTTGCAGAAAGATCTTTTGTATATCCCTTGTCGACATCATATTTTCGAATTGGTACTGAAAGCAGTTTTTGATGTAAAAATGCCAGTATCAAGTGGACCAGAAGTTCCAATTTTCAAGAGGTTCAAAAGGAGTTGGAGCGACATTGACCAATCGAAATCTAAGAGGGGAATGCAGAATGAAACTGTGAAGAATATACTACAAGATCACGTTCAAAGCATTCGGTGTTTCGTAGAAAAAAACTCAAACCGTTGTACAGCCACGAGACGATTGCAAAGAATTGTTGGACTTGACACTTATATTCCTGCGTGTTGTCCCACCCTCTGACGTAAAATTTAGAAGTCCAGGAGGTATGCATCACACTCGCTGGATGGCAAAAGCTCTAGACTGCTTAAAAATCTATTTATGCAGAGATTGCTTTAAGTTGATTGCACAGGAAGAAAAGGGGATTAGAGGAATTTGCATTTTCATCGTCATGATATATATCAAGGCATGGTTCACATGTCCCCTGGCACCACAAGCTCCGAGCCATGATTTAGGATTCATAAAAACACTCCACGATTATGAATCGATCGATTCACAAATATCTAAAGTAACTGTGAACAAATTCATCAATCACTTGTGGTACCTCAGCCCTGAAGTTACTGCTATGGCGTTTTTTGACGAGAGTTTGTCTATTGATTTGAAGCGGAGAATGGCTATCGAAGTGAATATAGATGAGTCATTGGATGATGAAATGAGAGAGAGTTGTCCCAAACGACTCGAAATAAACCACAGGGAAGTGGTAAATCTCTTGAACAAAAACTTGGACAATTTCATCACTCCTCACTGTCTCATGTTTTTTGAAAGATTTGGTATCGGTACGCAATTCCTCAACGTCGACCTTTCAGAATAGAGTAAAGAGGAAACATTTCAACAAGGTTTGGCAGTAGTCACAGAATTGAAAGTCGTGACTGATCCTGCAGAGCGGGCAGTACAGCTAATTGACGAATATAATAATATTCTGACCAACAACGAGACGCAGAAACAATACATCCTCGAACTTGTGTCTGAACACCGAAAGCAATTTCTCGATGCCAAAAAAACGACTGCGATGCGAGATTTTTTGCAAAAAAAATTTATCTATGCATTTGTTTATAAAAAATAAAAATAAAACGGATGAATTATAACTTTATTCGATTGTATTTGTAGCTGAGAAAATTTCCTACAAAAAATATTCTATAAAACTTCACCGTAAAATGAGTTATTCACGAGATAATCATAAAAGTTTTAAAAAATCAGGAAATTGAGCTTCCATATAGTACGAATTTCGTAATCCTAGGGTGGAATTTGGGCCTAAAATCCGAGATTTTGTTGTCGGGTTGATACTCAATGGATTTACGCAGAGTTCATATTTTTAGAGCCATTGAGAAAATTGAAACAAAAGAAAATCGGAAATGTCGAAAATTTATATGGGCTTTCAATGTTAAAAAGTTCATGCTTACAGGCACGGTATGTAATTGAAATAGAGGGCTGAAATTTTGCACACTTTTTTTTTAAATTATTTGGAACTCATCGAGGGGTTGAACGCGTCAAAATTCGTTTGACGCCGTGCTAAGGGCCACCCTAATGTACACCTCATACAGCATTTCCAGTGTACTTGTGTGGTTCATACGTTATACTTTTATATGGTAGTCGACATCAATTTTGTATTATAATACAATAGTAATGTAATTCCAGCAAAAAAATAAAACTAAGAAAAAATATTTTTCAGGTTTAACAATTTTGTTCAACATTTTTAGTAAACTTGCGTAATGCTTATATTTTATTGGGCTATTTTATAAGGAGTTTTATTTTTTGTGGTTCATTGATTAATGGAAATAATCAGTAATCAAATAAAGAATAATTATTGTTAAAGTAAGCCAGAATTTTTTTATAAGGTAAAACTCACATTAATGTTTTCGAGGGAATTTATAATTACTTAGCGTTTTGTTTAACTTTTTGGAAGGAAAGAAATCCGCTCTTCCTTCAGCTTCAGTCCAAAAAGAAGTGAATTTCAAATGTTTGAAGAAACTATGTATGTAAAGTTTCAAATCCGTATTGAGCAAGGGACGGTATTTGAAGATGTTTTAATTCGTTGGAACCTGGGAAATGGCATCGATAACAAAAGTAATATCACGGTATCGTAAATAGTTTTTTTTCTATTACTGATATGAAATTTTATTTTTATTATTTTTATAACATTAAACTCCAATCTGTGAAGTATTTTTTATATTCATATATTGGATACGGTGGCCCTACTTGAGGCCGCTAAAGAAGATATTAATTTTTGATTGTCTTCGAACGGATTTCTGATTCGGAGTACCCAAAAATGTATATTTTTTGTTTAATTGAATTAAGAGAAATTTATGTTTCTGCCCTCGCGATACTCAAAGCTTTAAGCGCTATTTTCGTCGCCTAAGTTCGGTGCAAGAAAATTTGATATTTGTGGCTTTTTGATTCCGAAAGGTGTAGATTTTTTGTTATCTGCGATCGAGATAACAAATCCATGTTTGGCTTCATGATGGCTACGGACAACAATTTTCCACATCAAATGAGGAAAGTCATATGTTTGGGTCCATGATGACTGAAAACATTTTTTATTTGTTCCGTTTAATACACAGAAATTTATATTCTTGACTTTTTTGTTCCGTTTACCGGAAAGTATTTTTTCACACCTTCATTTTCATTTGTATTTATGAATTAAATGTTTATTAACTGTTTGAAATAAATCTATTTGAACTTTTAATTGTCGATTTTCAATTAAAGAAAACTCCATGTTCGTGGTCTCTCGATACCTTAAGGAACGAATGTTTTGACTACGAGACAGTAAAAATTGAGACGGAAACAGCCTTCGTCAAATTCATGACGCCAATAAATTACTCTCCAAATGACCTTTTGTTTTCTTATTGACACGTTCTTTTCCTTTCACAAATAAAATAAACTTATTTATTTTCATTACAGGGTAGGATACAACCACGGTCTCACACAAGGAGGCTATAGGGAAGGAGTCCAATCTCCGTATTCTGGCGCGTCCGTAAAAATGGGGCCAAATTAGATTCCGCATAAGCGGCGCTGGGTCAGTTAGTCACTATGTGCTGTATATACCAAGTGTGTAAGTATGAAACCGGAATTTGCCCATAGGTGGCGCTAGATGTCGATGCAGTTACCGACACATCACGTCAGCGGTGTCTTGTTATTGTATTGATATCCGACAAAGATTTCCAACTCAAAATAACACGAGTTTCATTCAGTAGCATTAGTTTATTAGAGATAAACATGTCGAGTTTTGTGCCAACAAATTACGATTTGCGGACAGCACTACTTTTCTGTTTTCATCTGAAGAAAACCGCAGCCGATCGCATCGAATGCTTGTGGAGGCGTTTGGTGAGCATGCTCTCGGTAAAACACAGTGTTTCGAGTGGTTCAAACGGTTCAAAAGTGGCGATTTTGACGTGAGGAACGAAGAACGTGGAAGACCACCGAAAAAGTTTGAAGACGCTGACCTGCAAGCCTTGTTGGACGAAGACGACGCTCAAACACAACAACAACTGGCGGATCAGTTAAAGGTGACCCGAGAAGCCATCTCCCTTCGGTTGAAAGCCATGGGAAAGATACAAAAGGTGGGGAAATGGGTTCCACATGAACTCAACGAAAGACAGCAGGAAAACCGCAAAACATCATGCGAAATGCTGCTTGCCAGGTTCAAAAGAAAGTTATTTCTCCATCGAATTGTGACTGGCGATGAAAAGTGGATATATTTCGAGAATCCTAAGCGCAAAAATGCATGGCTTACTCCGGGTGAACCATCAACATCGACGGCAAGACCAAACCGCTACGGACGAAAGACAATGCTATGTGTTTGGTGGGATCAGAAGGGCGTAATCTACTACGAGCTGCTGAAACCTGGGGAAACTGTCAATACTCAACGCTACCGACAACAAATGACCGATTTGGATTGAGTTTTGCGTGAAAAACGACCAGAATACCAACAAAGACAACACAAGGTGATTTTGCTGCATGACAATGCACCAGCACACAAAGCAAAACAGGTCCAGGAAACGATAGAGTCGTTCCGTTGGGAGATTCTTCAGCACGCGCCTTACTCACCGGACCTTGCCCCATCCGATTACTACTTGTTTGCATCGATGGGACACGCACTTGCTGAGCAGCGCTTTACTTCTTACGAAGATGTACGAAAATGGCTCGATGACTGGTTTGCCTCAAAAGAGCAACAATTCTTTTGGCGCGGAATCCACAAATTGCCAGAAAGATGGGAAAAATGTATAGATAGCGACGGACAATACTTTGAATAAGTTACTTTGTATCATATCATTACAATAAACGTGTTTTTTCTGTACAAAAATTCCGGTTTCATACTTATACACCTGGTACATGTATGTTTTGCGCATGCGTTGTTATCAGTTGTCTGTGTTATTAGCTGTCACATAAGCTGAATATTTTAATTTTCTTAACTTTAATTTATTTTATAAATAAATTTCGGGTAGCTGTAGGAGTGCCTTAAGATGTTTCGACATTTAAATCGTAGTGCAATTACCCACCTAATTATGAAAAAAAAATACATAAAAATGCCATAATAATTTATATCCCACGTAAATGTAAATTCCATTCAAATATGGTTAGGTGGTCGAGATTATAGTGTGTAGAATACGTAGAAAATGTCAGCCACTGGGTCATGCGAGTGTAAATTGCAACTTCACATACCACTGCGTCAAGTGTTTAGGTCGTCGCTCACTTATCAACCCGGCACCCGATCAGCACCGCCTCGCCTCGAGCGGTTGTCATTTCTTAGATAGGCTTTCCATACATATGCGCTCACTTGTCAACTCCGTAGCATCACCGGATCGGCTCGCTCGCAAGAGTTGACAAGTGAGCGCATATGTATTGTAACGGGTCGGAATTTGTTACAATTAAATTTATTGGTTCGGGAATCGATCAGTGAGGAAATTAATTGAGACTCTTTTGTTTTGTGGTATTTTATAATAAAATGTTATTTATTCCATTTTGTGACTCGATATAATTTAAAAAGCTCGTTGTGTACAGGTGTAATGTGTTTTTTGTGTCGCTGTGTGCAGAGATTAATGGGGAGATGCACAACGCGGCCCTTTTCGGCGTGCTTCGTAAATGGCGCTAAATCGCGGCGGCGAGTTCGGGAGTATGATTTCGTGATCATCGCCTCTGTCGAGGTTGCAGATTCCCTTGTAGCCGCGCGAGTCCGTGATCACCGCTAAAGTTGGTATCGCAGCAGTGTGAACACGAATGGGTAGCTCGGTGGGGTAAAGTCTCTGCCCCTCGCTCGCTCGACAGGCGAACGGAGCGAGGTTTTCCGTCCGATCGAGCTCGACATATATGTGTGGCCGTACTGCGGATTGGAATATGCATTAAATGAATTTCAAAGTGAAAAACATGTATCGAGATCATTGTTTTCTCTCGGTTGCCCGTTTATGCCGAAAATGCGGGTTAAAAAAATTAACGACGAACCGCGTTGAAAAATAAAACGCCGAAACGACCGTGAAAGGTTCAAAAAGAAATCTTGAGCCATTGCCGCGATCGTTTCGGCATTTTTTTTCAACAGTAAACATTATGGAAAAGGGTGTATCATAAATGTTTCTGTATCTGCAATGAGCGTCGTGGCTGAGTTGTAGCGTGACGGATTACGATGCTGAACGTCCGGGTTCAATCCTCGGTGGATAAACTTTTTTCTCTTCATTTTATATTCAGAAAATTTCGAACTTACTCTCGCTTTAGCTATTCTCGCCTGTTCAGGCATTATTTATGATATTTAATTCGTATATGCTTAATAAAAAAAAAACAAGACATTGCTACCGGGGATCGAACCCGCGTCGTCTACACTCAGAGCCCGCACGCTCATATCTCAACCGCGAGACTCTTGTGACTGCAAACCTGCCTTACGTATACAGTAGAATCTCGATTATCCGAACCAATTGGGACCGAGACTAGTTCGGACAATCAAAAGTTCGGATAATCGAAACGTGGGTTTTTTGGGACGAGATCATCAACAACACGTTTTTACATTTAAAAAAATACATAAATATATATTAAAATTTGACATACATATTAACATTGATATATATATATATATATATATATATATATATATATATATATATATACATACACGGTGACCGGAACATTGACGTCTAAAAATAAAATTTAGGTCCCTTGTATCGTGGGGTATCCGAATAACCCCCATGTATGTCGCGCGACTTTTCATAGTTTTCGAGTTATGAATTTTTTACTGCATTTTTGAGAATTTTCGACCTGACCAATTGAAAAAAAAATCTTTAAAAAAAGTAGAAGACTATCGAGATTTTTTTTGCAACTGAATCTTTATGAGTAGTATTTTTATGCATAAAATAATCAGCTTCGTAACTGTGATGAAAGTTATGAAAATGTTGGTCTAAAGTGAAAAATTTACGTTCGGTAAATTATGACTTAAATTTTCAACTTTAAATTAAACATCTAAACAGGTGACTTCATGGTTCCTAATTAGGCCCTAAGAATGCGCCAGACTGTCAGCTTTCATAACCATTAAAAAGAGTAGTACTTGATAGGGCTACTTTGGCTACAATTGACCTTCAATGACAGCGAGGTGGAAAATTCTTATAATTACCCATCTGATTAAAAAAAAAATTTGCCCATTTTATCATTCCTAAGGCTATTTAGTTTGTTAACTAACCAAAAATGACTGCAGGGAAAGCTAAGATTGAAACATTTGGAGGTTTATTTTTTTTAGTTTAATTTAAGTTTAATGAATTTTGCGCGATCCGTTCTCATGGATCAGGTAAAAGCTCGTTTACGCGATCCGTTCTCGTTACAAGAACGGATGGCGCAAAATTCATTAAACTTGAATCGAACTAAAAAAAAAATAAACCTCTAAATGTTTAAATCTTAGCTTTCCTGCAGTCATTTTTGGTTAGGTAACAAACTAAATATCCTTGGGAATGATAAAATGGGCAATTTTTTTTAATCAGATGGCTAATTTTAAGAATTTTCCACCTCGCTGTCTTTGAAGGTCAATTGTAGCCAAAGTACCCCTATTAAGTACTGCTTTTTTTTAAAATGATTATGAAAGCTGAGAGTCTGGCGCATTCTTGAGGCCTAATTAGGAACCATGAAGTCACCTGTTTAGATGTTTAATTTAAAGTTGAAAATTTAAGTCATAATTTACCGAACATAAGTTTTTCACTTTACACCAACATTTTAATAACTTTCATCACAGTTACGAAGCTGATTATTTTATGCATAAAAGTACTACTCATGAAGATTCAGTTGCAAAAAAAATGTCGACAGTCTTCTACTTTTTTTTTAGATTTTTTGTAATTGGTCAGGTCGAAAATTCGTAACCCGAAAAGTATGAAAAGTCGCGGGATATACATGGGGGTTATTCGGATACCCCAGGATACAAGGGACCTAAATTTTATTTTTGGACGTCAATGTTCCGCCCACCCTGTATATTTATATATGTGTGTGTGTGTGTGTGTGTGTTTTAAGCACCTGAAAAAAGTCGAGTGCCTTTTAAAATATTTTTTAAAAATAAAATCGTCCATTTTTAATTGACGAACGGCTGCAACGCGTTTTTGAGCGTCTAAGTCTCGCAGCTGTTTGAGAAGGAGAAGTTGCGTTGGGTTGCTTATTGCTGCTCACGGTGGTGGCAGCGAGCAACCATGCATCTTTCGCGCCAACGTTCGGATAATTGAGCTTCCGGATAAACTAAGTCATCGTTCGGATAATTGAGGGTTCGGATAATGGAGGTTCTACTGTACACACTTATCCAACCTTAAAAAAAATCGCTGCAGGACCAACTGCATATTGTTTTTATGACCCCAAAGTATTTTTGAAGCCAAAAGAAAACGATTTTTCCAAATTCCTAGAATGGTGTTATCCCTTAAAGAAAAGAAATTGATTTTTTGATCATTGTAAATGTATATCCCCTCTTAAAGACTTTAAAAGAATCTCGTACGTGTTAGCGAAAATCGGCAGAAAATTAGGAAGCAACTCGTCCACTTCTTTGATGTTCGCTATTTCGGTGTTCGCTATTATGGACCATCGCTCGTTTGCCTATCTGAGATCAAAACTTTCGAAGTTTGTATCCTCGATATCTGGCTTTTTGCTATAGATGGTATTACCAATATTAGATACTCACGTCTTTCTATTTCGGAGATGTGAATGTTCAAGATTGTTTAAATCTGTGTTTGTATGACTCAAACTCCAAACAAACCCAAACAAACTCAATAGGAAAAAGAAAAAGTTCCGGAAAAAAAATAATATCGTTATTTTTACGAAAATCTAATTTTTTTCATCTTTAAATTTTCTCCGAATATCTCCGCAGCCGTTCACTCAGGTAATAGGAAAAAAAGAAATTTCCGAAAAAAATAATTATAATAAAAAGTTTTTTAACGAAAATCTCATTTCTTTTCATCTTTAACTTTTCTCGGAATATCTCCGCAGCCGTTCACTCAGGTCATAGGAAAAGGAGAAATTTCCAGGAAAAAAATAAGAAATCAGAAAGCCAGGAACGCTACCAACGGGACCATCTCATCGCTTGTAGAATATACGCGGTACTTACAATTCGCGGCCGGATGGATGATTGGCTTGTTTTTGGGGATAATGCTTTATCGCTTGATGAAAGTATGAGAATTAATATAATAATACGAATATAAATATATTTCCGCTTACTTTTATGAATTATAATTTATTTGGCATAAGGATGGGTGTGAGTAAAGCGTAAACAATTTTATATAAGATAAATAAGTTGTAATTTAGATATATTATTATGTTTAAATTAACGTATAAACTAAAAAAATAAGCGACCTGAGTGCGCAATACATTTTTTTGTATACATCAATAACGCAGAGAATCAAGAACTAACTTAGCATTGAAATCATCTAAAAGCCTGACGTCACCCGACGGCACGCGCGAGTCGTGCTCAGATTGCTTTTTCCCTCGAAGCCTTCGTTTCGGCTTGGCCGCACATGAACGTGCTGCTCAGCGTCCATGCATTGGTGTAGCAGCCGAAGGCGCGGTCGGGACGCTTCGGCTTGCTCGGCTCTTTCCGAAGATGTCCGAGCATCGCTCGCTCACGGACACACGCTACTACGATGGTGTGATGGGCGCGTAAGAAACTAGAGAGGGGGTACCTTTTACGCGCGATCTAGCTGCACTGCGTCCGAGCTCTGAGTACGGACGGCGCGGCTTCGATGCCCGTAGCAACATTTTTTTTTGTTATACATATATGAATTAAATATAAAAAATAATGCCTAGACAGGCGAGAATAGATAAAGCGAGAGTAAGGTAGAAATTTTCTGAATATAAAATGAAGAAAAAAAAGTTCATTCACCGAGGATTGAACCCGGACCTTCAGCATCGTAATCCGTCACGCTACAACTCAGCCACGACGCTCATTGCAGATAAAGAAACATTTATGATACACCCTTTTCCATAATGTTTACTGTTGAAAAAAAATGCCGAAACGATCGCGGCAAAGGCTCAAGATTTCTTTTTGAACCTTTCACGGTCGTTTCGGTGTTTTATTTTTCAACGCGGTTCGTCGTTAATTTTTTTAACCCGCATTTTCGGCATAAACGGGCAACCGAGAGAAAACAATGATCTCGATACATGTTTTTCACTTTGAAATTCATTTAATGCATATTCCAATCCGTAGTACGGCCACACATATATGTCGAGCTCGATCGGACGGAAAACCTCGCTCCGTTCGCCTGTCAGGCGAGCGAGGGGCAGAGACTTTTCCCCCACCGAGCTACCCATTCGTGTTCACGCTGCTGCGATACCAACTTTAGCGGTGATCACGGACTCGCGCGGCTACAAGGGAATCTGCAACCTCGACAGAGGCGATGATCACGAAATCATACTCCCGAACTCGCCGCCGCGATTTAGCGCCATTTACGAAGCACGCCGAAAAGGGCCGCGTTGTGCATCTCCCCATTAATCTCTGCTGTGTGTGTTTCGTGTGCTAAGTATACGCCGCTACTCCGTCGGTAAAATACTCGGCTCGCGGGTCTACTCGGACGGTAAGGATGTCTGAACGCGGTCGCCCTATCATCCATCTATACTTCCTTCCCTCTCTCCTTTGTGTATTGTCGCTTGCGGCGTGGTGAGTTACGGCGCGCACTCGCCGACGCGCTTCCCCCTCTTACGCTACCGTTGGTGGTGGCGCGCAGTGCCGAGCGCCCTCTCGATTGTCGCGCTACGGCGCGCTTTCTATTAATTATTCTGCGTGAGCGTAATCGATTATCGCGCGTTGATAATCGATTATTCTAACTATGGATCGCGACGCCAGAGGTCGCCACGCACCTTGCAATGGTCAATGCTCGAATTTGATATCCGCTCTTGACCTTCAGGGTCTCCTGATACACGTCCTTTGATATCCTTGTCGCTATAATTGTGTGTTACAGGTGTGTGTGTATGTGTGTGGGTGTGTGTGTGGGTGTGTGTGTGTGTGTGTGTGTGTGTGTATTGTCGTTCGCAAGTTTCCTACCTCCTCTCTCTTTATATTCTCCTAATACTAATTTTCTATCTCTCCTTTCGTAATTTATTCCTCCTTCGTTATTCTTAATGTTTTTTAGTGCCCTCTTTTCTCATTCTTATCCCGGTTCTTGTTTCCGTATTTATTGATAAAAAAAACTATTTCCTAATTCTCTCCTTTTTATGTTTCTTAAGGGTCCCCTCTTTCAGCTTTTCCCTTCCTAGAAGGTGTTACTCTGCCGAGCGGTACTGTTTGATCCACGCAAAGAAGTAGAAGTGCCGTTCCTCCAACTCTTTTCCTCTTTTATACCCATATTTTATTGTTTACTTTTCCCCTTCCCATCATTCCCTTTATTGTTAACCTTTTTTCATGTTTTAAATAAATTAATTCTTCCTTTGTTTTTTTTGTTACTTTCTCTGTTTTCTTTCCAACGACTTTTCCCCTTCCCTAACTTTTTACCTGTCGTTACCTTTCTCTACTGTTTTTGTTTATTTCCTGTTTTTCTTTTTGTCTCTAACTTTTTATACCTTACACTGTTATTGTTCTTTTCTGTTTTTTCTTCTCTCACTCCTCTTTCCTCCCCCTTATTGTTTTGTGACCTTGAAGGTCGTACCTGTCCACTTGAGTTGTTATGATTTATTATTCCCCCTCCTCTACTCTCATGATGGGTCGGCTTGTTTGAATTTGTGGTGGGGGTATGGCGCGTGAGACGGACCTGTACGTCTCAGTATGGAAAGGCCATCTAAGAAATGACAACCGCTCGAGTCGAGGCGGTGCTGATCGGGTGCCGGGTTGATAAGTGAGCGACGACCTTTTTGCTTCACCCGAAAACGGAAAATGCACTTTAAATAACTCATCAGATAAACAGCTCCTCCGCTGTGCAAATTGCAATAACCTAGATCACCCAGTTAATTATAAGTGATGTCTATACTACAAGGTCATATACAAACGCTCATAAAGTGAGAGATATTAGACAACAATAACTCATCGAAAAAATTGACGTGATTCACCCGAAAGTCACATCGGAAATATCCTTCACACCATCCGCGTGGCACCATCTGCAACGACAGTAGCAACAGAGAGATTCGCTACGCAGTAGCGAGCATCATCCGCAGCATCACGAGACTCACCGCTACCATGAGCCATCATTTTACATTTTACATTTATTAAAATAATATCAAGACTTAAAGATGCTAATAACAACAGTCCAAAGTCTGCTTCCGATTCTCTCCTCGTTAAGTTTTTTATAACTGCATTTTTTTTATTGAGATGATTTGTTATACCTTCTATCGATGAATAGTTTGATTATTGATTACATTTCTTATAAGAATCATAATAACGCAAATAAAAATAGTAATAATTCCTAAAAGCTATTAACGTTAATGTATTTATTGATGGTTGATGTTTTTTTGTAACTATCCAAAAATGCATTATAAAACTTATTTACAAAGACATAAGACATGTTTCGTAATTAAACAAAAATTTAAGAACTTTGTGGAAATTGTCATACCAATTATTGCATTAATCTAATTAGACGAACTAGATCTCAAACAAACAATCTTAGTGCACGATAGGTGTTTTTTTGACAAGCGTCAACAATTAGCCGCCATGACAGTCAGTTTCACCCTGTGCACTGGCTGTATTACTAAATTTACGGACGTTTCTGATACCGTCTCACCATACGAAGATTGGACTCCTTCCCTATAGTCTCCTTAAACGGGGCCACCGATTGTTAAGGGACTATATACGAGTGTCACCTCCCTATACATTACTATACTGAAGGAGTCCGAACTTTAATGCACGGTGTCTGTACTAAAGGGGTCTGAACTCTAATGGGAGGGATAGGAGAAAAGTGGTACGCGGATCTGTTGGATTTAAGTAGTACTTGATTGAGCCACCAGCAGCACTGGGTAGCAGATGATGACGCGTGGCGCAATGAAGGTCGTCACGTGTGAGAGAGATGGAACGAGGTTGTTGATTGTAATAAACCAAGGAAGGGAACGAGCCCAATCTCCGCATGGTGAGACGATGTAAGAAACGTCCGTAAATTCGTCCCCAAAACATGGTGTTAAATATGGCCTGTAGGCGTGGTACGTGTCGTTAGTGTTTCAAAAATACAATAATACAGCCAGTGCACAGGGACTGCCCAGTGCACTGGACAAACTGACTGTTATGACGGCTAATTGTTGACGCTTTTCAAAACACACTTTGCACTAAGATTGTTTGTTTGCGATGTAGTTCGTCTAATTAGTTTAATGTAATAATTGGGATGACAACCATAGCAGATTTGTCGACCAATATTTTTCGGTCCGAAATGGAGTCTTTGTTTAATACCTTAAAATATTGGTAATTTTCTAGTCGGAACGACCAACTTTTTGTGGTCGCGTCTGCTACAATTGGGCCTCACTTTGGGCCCATAAGTTGGTTGTTCCAACAAAAAAAATTTAGTCGAAATATATTTTGGGCCCCTGACCATCTGGTCATTCCGACTTGATTTCGCGGGTCGAATCTTTTTGTCGACAGCACCGCTGGCTGGTTGTTTTGACCAGTTTTCTCGGGTCGATTTTTATTTCGGCCGCCCTGCTGGCTGGTCGTCTCGACGAGATTTCGCGGGTTGAATCTTTTTGTCAGCAGCCCCTGGCTGGTCGTTTCGACCAGTTTTCTCGGGTCGATTTCTTTTTTTCGGTCGCCTCGCTGGCTGGTCGTCTTGACGAGATTTCGCAGGTCGAATCTTTTTGTCGGCAGCCCCGCTGGCTGGTCGTTGCGACCAGTTTTCTCGGGTCGATTTCTTTTTTCGGCCACTCCGCGGGCTGATCGTGTTGGCCAGTTTTCTCGGGTCGATTTTTGCTTTCGGCCGCCACGCTGGCTGGTCGTCTCAATCAGATTTCGCCGGTCGAATCTTTTCGTCGACAGCCCCACTGGCTGGTCGTTTCGACCCGACTTCTGGGATCTCCCACATTTCTAATGTTAAAAAGGAAGACAGCTTTTGAATAGGATGAACTCGTCGAGCCGGATTTTTTTGTCGCTAAGACGGTGATCCCAAGCGCAATGACACTATTTATTTACATATTTTGCTTAGGAGGGTTCTAGGGGCAGTATAATACATGTACCGATGCATTTTTAGAAATATTTTTACAAATTTATTTACAATTTGTTATATTTACTGTTTTATAACCCAAGTCGGGAAGCAGATCGAAAAATTGCCTGATCATATATGATTTCGGATAAACGCGCAACCCTGGAAAACTAGGTTCTTCTTCCAACCACTGCCCGTTCTTTAGTTTCTCAAAATGTGCAACGTTTCCGGCAATACGTCGTATACGTGTAATAGTCACAGCGAGTCCGATGTCGCATGTATTAAACGGCATTCCTCTACTTCTCATAATTTTCGGATGAAAGAGTAATTTTGATATAAATATGACACGATTTTATACACACAAAACACAAACGATAAAGACAATACACATAGATGAAAAGTATACAAGACAATAACACAAAAGACAAGTGTAATAATTTTGCACAAGTGCAATAACATCTTATGCCGTCATTGGTTTCATTAATTATTCTTCGCATATGAATATACGCCGCAACTGTTTAACACGTTGAAGCATACACCATCACCGTCGCCATCATCATCACTATCACGATCACCGTCGTCGTCGTTGTCGTCGTCGTTGGCGTCATCGTCGTTATCATCGCCGGGATGGACTTCTCCCAGATCGACGATATTGGCATCGTCGTTCTTACCATAGTCTCTAATATCGCGATAATAATAATATCGTAATATTCAATATTGTTGAAGTTATGTTCAGCGCGCTTTCTACATATTTATGTATAATATAATTGTATGTATGTGCGTGCGCAGTAAACACATCCCGGGAGAAAAAGGACATATATAAACATGAATAATCATGTATGATGAGAAGAGTTTGTGGGTTCCGGATGGAGGCCGTGTTGAGGATCAGCGTTGTGCCGACGTTTCGCAAACGTTACAGTCTGCATCATCAGGGCTGAGAGCTCCGATACTGAAGCTCTCGTGTCTCAGGTATTCCTTATATAGTTGTAGCCATCGTTCCAGATCGCTGCACCAGCCAATCAGATGTTTTAATTGATCAGCTGGTCAATTAAAAAACCGGGAGGACGGTGTGCCAAATAGGATTGACGTGATATCCTCCATCTCTGTTTAGGTTGTCCGGATGTTTTCGGATTTCCAAGCCTTCTCGGCGTTTCCAGGAAAAATAGCTGTTTGATGGGGCCAGACTTTGGGCTTTGTCGAACTGGATGGCATGACCAGTCTCCATCCAATGTTCGGCCAGCGCTGATTGTGTAATATGGCCATATTTGATACACCGTTGGTGTTCTTTGATCCGTGTACTGATCTTCCTCCCGGTTTCCCCTATGTACACTTTGCCGCATGAGCAGGGTATTTTGTATATTCCTGGTGCACTTAATGGTGGTCTTTGGTCTTTTGCACTCGGAATCACTTGTGCTAGTTTCTTCTGAGGTTTGAAGATGACTCGCACGTTATGTTTTCCAAGGACCCTGCCTATGCGATCGGTTATGCCCTGAGGGTATGGAAGGGAAGTTGTTGCAGTTATTTGTCCTTCATTTTCTCCATCAGGTGCTGTAACCGTTTTCGGATCAGCTATTTTTCTTTTCAGATTTTTGATCGCTCTTTCGATGTCAAAAAGACTGATCATGCCATCCAGTTCGACAAAGCCCAAAGTCTGGCCCCATCAAACACCTATTTTTCCAGGAAACACCGAGAAGGCTTGGAAATCCGAAAACATCCGGACAACCTAAACAGAGATGGAGGATATCACGTCAATCCTATTTGGCACACCGTCCTCCCGGTTTTTTAATTGACCAGCTGATCAATTAAAACATCTGATTGGCTGGTGCAGCGATCTGGAACGATGGCTGCAACTATATAAGGAATACCTGAGACACGAGAGCTTCAGTATCGGAGCTCTCAGCCCTGATGATGCAGACTGTAACGTTTGCGAAACGTCGGCACAACGCTGATCCTCAACACGGCCTCCATCCGGAAGCCACAAACTCTTCTCATTACATAAAGAGCCGTGAAAGCCTTAAAACTAAAATCATGTATGATCTTGTCATAAATTATCATGAAGGAAATTTATCTCTATATAATCATACTATATAGTAATATATAGCCATATATGATCACATGTAATCATATATAATTATATACAGGGTGATCCAGAATAGGTGTATCAGCGGGAAATGCCGGGTTCGGCAGGTTACTCCGAAGATTTCTACCGAGCCGTTTTCTTTTTTTTCGCCTTCGTCATCAAATGGGAAGCATTAGAAAATAGGCGTTCGATCTTCGAAATTAACGCTTGAATCCGCCATGTTGGACGATCGAAAAGGGCAGAAGAGTAGACGAAGGGCCACGAAGTCGTAGTCGACGTCGAGAAGGTTCTGCGAAACAGTAGCGTTTGACAAATGCCAGCGCGCATGATCTGACGTTTAGCGAAACATTCGCTACGTTGCCTGTCAACCTAGTCGGCCCGAGAATCGTCACACACGATTTGACGTTTCACCTATCGTCTGCTATCGCTCGGCGTATTGCGTGCCAAAGCGTGAAGAGCGCCGCAATTAATGACATTTACCAATTTTGCAGCGATTATCCATCGAGAAGCCTGTTCTTTTTGCTTCCTTAAGAAATAAAAATTAACAAAACCAAAGAAATGTCAATGATTATCGAATTTCGATAAACCGAACGATTTTTCTTGCGTATTGAAAAAAATCAATACATAAGTTTTTATTAACAAACTCTCAATAACTTGACGCTACATTTTCGAGAATTGGATGTTTTCGGGATTCCATTTCTCATTCGACCACTCCGTTCAGTATCATAGTCGGATTGATCTCCAAAAATACATTTTTCTGTACGAATATCATCTCAAAGTGTGTTCGAGCTGGGTTAGGAAACATGAGGAGAAGCTTTCCATTTACTCATTAGAGAAGACGAAATCAGTCGGTTCCGGAAAATCGATACGACGTTTTTTTAGGATTGAAAATAGATGAGAAGGTCTTCTGCACCGCCTCAGATACAATTTTTCACGTACCGATACGGATTGATTCTGGAAATCCCAAAGCGTTGCGACTCTGTTTGCGGTTTCTCTTAAGGGGTAACACCACTCGAGCGGCAGAAAATTAGGCCTAACTTTGACAATTTATTTTGGCAGCATGAAAAAAGGAATAGGATTTCTTATGAGAGGGTTTATGTAAGACATATTAAAGGATGTAAAAATTATTGTAATTTTCATACAAATTAGCGACGACAGAGCCCATCTTGAAAAACTTGTTTTTCAAACTGGGAGGCCGGAATACGCGAACCCTTTGCATGAATCGATTTGAATTTTGATCGCAGCTTCATAATTACATTCTCTATGGGCGTACGTAGCCGTTTTTTGAAATTAAATGTAAACTTTTTTTTTATAAACAATTTATCGCTTATCTTTTGGGCAAAAAATCGATTTATTTCTTTCAATGTCCGCCATTTTTTCAAAATTTGATCGAAAAATCCCTACGTCGTCCCATAGAGAATGTAATTGTGAAGCTACTATCAACATTTCAAATCGATCCGTTGTAAAGGTGTTCGTGTACTCCGTTCTCCCAGTTTTAAAAAACATGTTTTTCAGGATGGGCTCTGTCGCCGCCATTTTGCATGAAAATTATAATACATTTTTTCATCCTTTAGTATGTGTTAAATAAACCCTCTAAAAACAAAATCCTATCCTTTTATCAAATTCCCAAAATAAATTGTCAAAGTTAGGCCTTATTTTCTGCCGCTAGAGTGGTGTTACCCCTTAAGAATATTAGAACACGAGCGTAATGTAAAGGGTCAACATTTGTGCTACTTTATAATAAAATGTTATTTATTTATAATGAATCAAAGAAGTATGCGGCCGTGTAGGTGATAAGAGATCGCTAGAGTTTCGGCTTCGGTCCGAAGCCGAAACTCTAGCGATCTCTGTTATTTATTTATTCATTTCGCTTGTGATCAGAACAAATGGACAATTCATGTGGTGCACGAATCGTTGTCCGAATTCATTTCATCTCCTATCGCGATCGGGAACGAGATGAATTTATCTCGTTTCAATATAATCGGAAAGGAGATGAAATCAATGGTGAACTCGTCGTGACGGCTTCGAGTATGTCCTACGGACACTAGAAGAATCATTGACAGAATTGATTTCATCTCCATTCGCGATCGGGAACGAGATGAAATCATCTCTTTGCGATATTATGGGAATGCAGATGAAATCAACCGCTAACTCGTTGTGACGCTGTCGAGTATGTCCTATGGATAATGCACGAATCGTTGTCCGAATTGATTTCATCTCCTATCATGATCGTGACCGAGATGAATTTATCTCGTTCCAATATCATCGGAAAGGAGATGAAATTAATGGCGAACTCGTCGTGACGTTGTCGAGTGTATGCTATGGATACTGCACGAATCACTGACAGAATCGATTTCATCTCCGTTCGCGATCGGGAACGAGATGAATTCATGTCGTCGCGATATTATCGAAAAGGAGATGAAATCAATGGCGAACTCGTCGTGACGTTGTCGAGTGTATCCTATGGATACTCCACGAATCACTGACAGAATTGATTTTATCTCCGTTCGCGATCGGGAACTAGATGGATTCATCTCGTTCCGATATAATCGGAAACGAGAGGAAATCAAAGGCAAACTCGTCGTGACGGCTTCGAGTATGTCCTACGGACACTAGAAGAATCATTGACAGAATTGATTTCATCTCCGTGCGCGATCGGGAACGAGATGAAATCATGTCTTTGTGATATTATCGGAATGGAGATGGAATCAACCGCGACCTCGTTGTGACGTTGTCGAGTATGTCCTATGGATAATGCACGAATCGTTGTCCGAATTGATTTCATCTCCTATCGCGATTCGGAATCATGAGAGATCATTTCATCTCGTTCCCGATCGCGAATAGAGATGAAATCAATTCTGTCAATGATTCTTCTAGTGTCCGTAGGTCATACTCGAAACCGTCACGACGAGTTCGCCATTGATTTCATCTTCTTTCCGATGATATTGAAACAAGATAAATTCATCTCGTTCCCGATCGCGATAGGAGATGAAATCAATTCGGACAACGATTCGTGCATTATTCATAGCACATACGCGACAACGTCACACCGAATTCGCGGTTGATTTCATCTCCATTCCGATAATATCGCGAAGAGATGATTTCACCTCGTTCCCGATCGCGAACGGAGATGAAATCAATTCTGTCAATGATTCTTCTAGTGTCCGTAGAACATACTCGAAGCCGTTACGACGAGTTTGCCTTTGATTTCATCTCGTTTCCGATCATATCGGAACGAGATGAATTCGTCTCGTTCCCGATCGCGAACGGAGATGAAATCAATTCTGTCAGTGATTCGTGAAGTATACATAGGATACACTCGACAACGTCACGACGAGTTCGCCATTGATTTCATCTCCTTTCCGATGATATTGAAACGAGATAAATTCATCCCGTTCCCGATCTCGATAGGAGATGAAATCAATTCGGACAACGATTCGTGCATTATCCATAGGAGATACTCGACAACGTCACAACGATTTCGCGGTTGATTTCATCTCCATTCCGATAATATCGCAAAGAGATGATTTCATCTCGTTCCCGATCGCGAACGGAGATGAAATCAATTTTGTCAATGATTCTTCTAGTGTCCGTAGGACATACTCGAAGCCGTCACGACGAGTTTGTCTTTGATTTCATCTCGTTTCCGATTATATTGCAAAGAGATGATTTCATCTCGTTCCCGATCGCGAGAGGAGATGAAATCAATTCTGTCAATGATTCTTCTAGTGTCCGTAGGGCATACTCGAAGCCGTCACGACGAGTTCGCCATTGATTTCATCTCCTTTCCGATGATATTGAAACGAGACAAATTCATCTCGTTTCCGATCGCGATAGGAGATGAAATCAAGTCAGACAACCATTCGTGCATTATCCATAGGACATACTCGATAACGTCACAACGAGTTCGCGGTTGATTTCATCTCCATTCCGATAATATCGCAAAGAGATGACTTCATCTCGTTCCCGATCGCGAACGGAGATGAAATCAATTCTGTCAATGGTTTTTCTAGTGTCAGTAGGACATACTCGAAGCCGTCACGACGAGTTTGCCTTTGATTTCCTCTCGTTTCCGATTATATCGGAACGAGATGAATCCATCTAGTTCCCGATCGCGAACGGAGATAAAATCAATTCTGTCAGTGATTCGTGGAGTATCCATAGGATACACTCGACAACGTCACGACGAGTTCGCCTTTGATTTCCTCTCGTTTCCGATTATATCGGAACGAGATGAATCCATCTAGTTCCCGATCGCGAACGGAGATAAAATCAATTCTGTCAGTGATTCGTGGAGTATCCATAGGATACACTCGACAACGTCACGACGAGTTCGCCATTGATTTCATCTCCTTTTTGATAATATCGCAAAGAGATGATTTCATCTCGTTCCCGATCGCGAACGGAGATGAAATCAATTCTGTCAATGATTCTTCTAGTGTCCGTAGAACATACTCGAAGCCGTCACGACGGGTTCGAAATTGATTTTATCTCCTTTCCGATGACATTGAAACATGATAAATTCATCTCGTTCCCGATTGCGATAGGAGATGAAATCAATTCAGACAACGATTCGTGCATTATCCATAGGACATACTCGACAACGCCACACCGAGTTCGCGGTTGATTTCATCTCCATTCCGATAATATCGCAAAGAGATGATTTCATCTCGTTCCCGATCGTGAACGAAGATGAAATCAATTCTGTCAATGATTCTTCTAGTGTCCGTAGGACATACTTTCCGATGATATTGAAACGAGATAAATTCATCTCGTTCCCGATCGCGACAGGAGATGAAATCAATTCGGACAACGATTCGTGCACCGCATGAATTGTCCATTTGCTCTGATCACAAGTGAAATGAATAAATAAATAACATTTTATTATAAAGTAGCACAAATGTTGACCCTTTACATTACGCTGGTGTTCTAATATTCTTAAGGGGTAACACCACTCTAACGGCAGAAAATAAGGCCTAACTTTGACAATTTATTTTGGGAATTTGATAAAAGGATAGGATTTCTGTTTAGAGGGTTTATTTAACACATACTAAAGGATAAAAAAAATGTATTATAATTTTCATGGAAAATGGCGGCGACAGAGCCCATCCTGAAAAACATGTTTTTTAAAACTGGGAGAACGGAGTACACGAACACCTTTGCAACGGATCGATTTGAAATGTTGATAGTAGCTTCACAATTACATTCTCTATGGGACGACGTAGGGATTTTTCGATCAAATTTTGAAAAAATGGCGGACATTGAAAGAAATAAATGGATTTTTTGCCCAAAAGATAAGCGATAAATTGTTTATAAAAGAAAAGTTTACATTTAATTTTAATAAACGGCTACGTACGCCCATAGAGAATGTAATTATGAAGCTGCGATCAAAATTTAAATCGATTCATGCAAAGGGTTCGCGTATTCCGGCCTCCTAGTTTGAAAAACAAGTTTTTCAAGATGGGCTCTGTCGTCGCTATTTTGTATGAAAATTACAATAATTTTTACATCCTTTAATAGGTCTTACATAAACCCTCTCATAAGAAATCCTATTCCTTTTTTCATGCTGCCAAAATAAATTGTCAAAGTTAGGCCTAATTTTCTGCCGCTCCAGTGGTGTTACCCCTTAAGAGAAACCGCAAACAGAGTCGCAACGCTTTGGGATTTCCAGAATCAATCCGTATCGGTACGTGAAAAATTGTATCCCAGGCGGTGCAGAAGACCTTCTCATCTATTTTCAATCCTAAAAAAACGTCGCATCGATTTTCGTCTGCTGGAACCGACTGATTTCGTCTCTCCTAATGAGGAAATGGAAAGCTTCTCCTCATGTTTCCTAACCCACCTCGAACACACTTTGAGATGATATTCGTACAGAAAAATGTATTTTTGGAGATCAATCCGACTATGATACAGAACGGAGTGGTCGAATGAGAAATGGAATCCCGAAAACATCCAATTCTCGAAAATGTAGCGTCAAGTTATTGAGAGTTTGTTAATAAAAACTTATGTATTGATTTTTTTTCAATACGCAAGAAAAATCGTTCGGTTTATCGAAATTCGATAATCATTTACATTTCTTTGTTTTTGTTAATTTTTATTTCTTAAGGAAGCAAAAAGAACAGGCGCTCTCGATGGATAATCGCTGCAAAATTCGTCAATGTCATTAATTCCGGCGCGCTTCACGCTTTGGCACGCAATACGCCGAGCGATAGCAGACGATAGGTGAAACGTCAAATCGTGTGTCACGATTCTCGGGCCGAATAGGTTGACAGGCAACGTAGCGAATGTTTCGCTAAACGTCAGATCATGCGCGCTGGCATTTGTCAAACGCTGCTGTTTCGCAGAACCTTCTTGACGTCGGCTACGACTTCGTGGCCCTTCGTCCACTCTTCTGCCCTTTTCGATCGTCCAACATGGCGGATTCGAGTGTTAATTTCGAAGATCGAACGCCTATTTTCTAATGCTTCCCATTTGATGACGAAGGCGAAAAAAAGAAAACGGCTCGGTAGAAATCTTCGGAGTAACCTGCCGAACCCGGCATTTCCCGCTGATACACCTATTCTGGATCACCCTGTATACTCATATACTATTGCATATAACGATATATAACCATGTTCAGCCATACATTGATTTGCATACATACGCATAAATACGAAATTACGAGAAAACAGATTTTGTATTTTTATAAAAATTATATTGTCATGTCTATCGCAAATTCAATATGTATATATATTAAGTAAAAGATTCTTCGTATAATCTTTCGCTAATAATAGTAATGATGTTCAGTCTGAAAATGTAAAAGATTATATAACATTTCATAAAATAATGCACCGTTTATAAGGCTTATACATTATTATTCAACTCAACATCCAAAGTAACATATCAGTCTAGACAGAAATATTTAGAAATATAAAAATACTTTTGCTGCTTATAAACAATGTTATTTGAAAAATGACACGCAGTATACATGATCCTATATGATATCAAAATAGTCTCTAGTGGTATTATATATGGAATAATATCCATGGTCATATACGTTTTCGTTATTATACACGTTCAAATATGGTTGTTGCGGATAATTACGATTACATATATGATTATATATGACACCAAAATAGTTTGTACATCATATATAGGTTCATATACATGGTCTCATATACAATTATATACACTTATAAATGGCTTTTGGGGTGCAAATGCAATTATATATGATAATATATAGTACATGTTGTATCATATATGAGTTCATATGTACAACCATATGTTCATATACGAGTTCAGAGTATCAACTTTTGGACATACATGATCATATATGAGCGTATGTGGTCCACACCTAGAAAAAATAAATACTATACATGGTAATATATCTACATATATGATCATTCATGATGTCATGTTAAGGCATATATAATTGTATATAATGTTATGTATGAGTATAAATAATTATACATGTTTATATGTGTCCATTTTTTCACGGGATGAATCTGGAAGGACTGAAATATTAGAGTGCAAATGCCCTTGTTTTAAGTGTGCGAATGATCGTTTCTGTTAGTTAGTTTTTCTTGTTCGGTCGTATAATAGAGTTGATTCTTTTCGTTTATATGCACAAATAAAGCGTTTTAAATGTACAGTATATATTCTTTTTTTTCGTTCTACAATCCTCCTACGAATAATTCCAACAGATTATGGGCCCAGGCACAACTCTACTGTGCACGTGTACAACGAATAAAACTAGCTCAACATACTGGTAGAACAGGAGCTGTTTTTATCGAGTTGTAATCGTTGCGGGAAAAAGATACCGGCCGATCTTTTGATTCCGTACGTATCGAAATATGATGGCGTGCCAATGGGGCTTAAACAATCCAATTAAATATACCGACCGTTTTTTTGCCTAAAGAGCGCGCGCAATGTTAGCGAAAAAAAGGTTTCACCTACGAGTTCGAAACTTTCGCATGAACACCTGGGACATTTAAACAAGAGCGCGGTGAACGAGTTGGTAAAGCAAGAACAGTGGCGATTGAAGGGCGGTGCGAACGGTGCCACAGCACTGGGCGCTGTCATAAGAGGGGAGGGGGGCGCCGAAAATGCAACGGTAGATCATACACGCAAACATGAACTCACTTTGTTTCAGCAACAAGGTGATTTTACGCTGCTGAGCGACATTTTAGGTCTACTGGCAGTAACGATGTTGCTGAGCGACGACGATGGGCAACCGGCTCGGATCGATGCGTACGCGGTCTTTACGGGTGATGCGTGCGGATGTTGCGGGTGAGCGGGCTGAAGAAGCGCCATCCGCGCCGGTCGCCGACGTCTGTCTCTTGCTTTGTCAAGTCTTGTCATTTGTTAGCGTCTACGGGCATGTGTATAGTTTGAGGAGTCCAGAGGTAAAGGAAAACGTTGTATATTGCGCATTACAATGCACGTATTATTTTTCTATCAATTGCATTCTGATGTAGCAATTCATCCTATGAGTACACTAAGACTTATTGTTAGACTCATTTGTCTTTATGGAGGTAATAATATCTATCCTGGTAAAATGTTTTGTAAAATAAAATGGAGTTTTATAAACGTTTATTGGATTACGTGATATATAATATTGATATAAATAGGATCGCAAATACTCAGTTTCTGAATCGTTTTTTTCTGAATGAAACTTCGCTTATAGATACTTCGAGAAAGCCTCGATATTATCATGACAATCTAATAATAATAATAAAAAACACAAATGACGAACTTCCCCATGCGTGAAATGTCGGGGATAATGTTTTATCCACACACCCTATTGAGTGTGGTGTTGAAGGTTTCTGCGATCATTTTGCTTTTTACAGCTTTATTGTGAAAATATAAGGTGTTGCAGTTCTTTATGATTGTTGCTTAAAAATATTGGGATAAATACATATTAATGAAAATTTTACTGATCGTTATGGTATATTTTCTGAATATACTGGCAAAAGGGGAACGAAGGTTTCCGTACTCGTTTATTAAGTATCAAATTTTAAAGTTTACGTCAATCTCCACTTGATCGCATTGGCTGTACGGGATAACGTCTTTACCATTTCAGTTTCTCGCGTATACCTTCCGCATTTATGAAGAAAGTGACCTAAAAACGACTATTGTATGAAGGGTAGTGTACAGAACAATATTACCAACAATAAAATAGTCAGGTTATGGATCTGATTAATGAAAATGCATGGAAGACATGCCATCAGTTTACAAAAAAGTGAGGCTTGTTGAGGAGTATGTATTAAAATGTGGCAACAGTGGAACTATGGGAATATCAGTACCAATCGGACACCCAGCGCGCCAATTTCAAATACGGTAAAGTCAAATGCGACTAACGGGAGCTAATTCATTTGTTTAACGTGATGTCTTCTCTTTTTTCTAGCTTCGGTGAGCATAGTACGATTTTTGTGGGCACGAGCACTGACAAATCGTCTCGTCCATCGGAAACGTTGCGGCGCCCTAATTTTTTTTCTGAATCATTCGTTGCCTCCTTTTTCTCTGATATTACCTCTGAAAACGCCAACCGGCGCGAAATGCGCGTAATACAGCTGCGATCCGGGTCAGTCACCGGAGTCAACCAAACATCCTCGAATTACGACAGAACAATGCGCCATTGCTAAAGCTCGCGTCTATTTTAATAGGATTTTTAAAGATCAACATTTAATTTTCTAATAATCCAAACACCTTCAAATTACCATATATGCAAATAATAATTATGATTATCTACCATACATTTGAAATTTTTTGCGATATTCAGTCGTACGCGTAATTAATATTTGACTACAATATGTTGGCACTGGTGACGTCACACAATGTATTAGCATAGGAACTTCGTTTCTCCCCCATTCTTCGAAAATGATTTAGTAAAAACCTTAAAATGTGTGTATCCTCTCTAACATTTCAATCGTATTTAGGAAAATTCTTTTAAAATATAGGAAATAGTCGTTCATCTTAACATTAGATTAAAATTATTTCGCCTCCCGTATGTGTGGACAGCACTTCGCATTTTGCTAAGTACACTTGTAAGTGCCGCTAAAGGAGACCGCAGTTTCACTAAATTAAAATGTATTAAAACGTATGTTAAACACAGTAGTTCATGATTTTAAATGTAACACAAACGGCGGTGGTGCCCTCATAGATGGCGAGTCAGGCGACTGCCACGTGGCAGTAAAAGGGCGGTACGCGTGTACATGGGAGCGAACGAGCGCGAACGTTGAGAAAATGTAGTCCTTCCTGCACGAGCGATCGAAAAGAGAGGTCGTGTGTACGTGAGCAACCGAGAAAGCGAAAAGAAAGGCTACGCGAGCGACGGCGGTGGGTGTCCGGCATGCATACGAGCAAAGGGTGAAAAACGTGAGTACTTCGTGACCCCACAGTTCGCTCGGGGGAGCGAACCCGTAGTACAAAACGGAATTGTGTATTCCGCGTATCGAAGTTATGAGTTCAATAGTGTTATTAATTCTTCGTCTATTCAAACGGTACGAAGGCTCTCCTTCGTACCGTTTGAATAGACTTTTATATTTCTCCACCATTACCTCGTGTTCATCACTTGTGTCGTGTTTTTACATCCTTTCAACACGTATTTACGTTCAACTATTTTTCAGGAAAGGTTCAGGACTTTTGTTCGGGTTTCTTCTAAATTAATTCATGATGTGAATTTAAGGGGAGGGTGGGGGATTCGGCGTGAAAAAAAAAAACACTTTTTTGCGGTTTGTTTCATCTATATGGGTAGAGTAAATTAATTGAAATCTTTTGTACATTGTTAAGTGTCATTTCAAGAATATTCCGTGAAATTTGTACGCAAAAATATCAACAAACAAGCCGGTGACAAAGCTTTTCCGAGAACGCCTTTGGAAAAACACGATTTGCGGTGTCCACTGTATCTCAGCTAGAAATTATCTGAAATCAAGTACCATTAATATTTAGTCAAAGTATCATCAAATCCTCCCCCCAACGGTCTTTGATCATTTTTTTTCATTTCTAAATTTTTGGTGGTCATGTAAAGTGAAAAGTGCTATTTTTCACGAAAAATTCCGCCATTTTGGGAGTGGAAAACCCCGTCAATGAAAAAAAAACTCAAACTAACCGTTGGGGGGAGGTATTTTATATGTAGAAAGTGTGTACCAAGTTTGAAATAAATCGGTCATGCAGTTTTCAAATGGCGGTGAGCACGGACTTTAAAAAAGTGGCTTCGAGAAAAACGCGTTTGAAGTTTGAGCGTCTTTTTTTTCAAGTCTTTGCCTTATCCTGGCTTCTTTGCTCTGCTCCTCAGCTTGTATCTCGGCCCTGTTGATGCGACAGTTATCTTCCAATCTTGCGTATTCGTGAGCGCTCGGCCCAACGCTGATGTTCATATCCGACAGAAAGGTGAGAAAAGCCCCAGCACCTTTATTGAAAGTGCATGCAGCCACGTAGGATGCAAATCCACATATTTGTTTGCTGCCAGGTGAATTTTTCGGTGGTATCCTCCAAATTAGCTGGTTCAGACTTTCGTTGGCATTTTGGGTAAAACTTCCAAGACACCTTTCAAGAAGTTCATCCTTGCTCAGATCTTCGCAAATCGGTTTTATTGCTTGTAAGACATCTTCTGGAAGTGGAGTGTAATTGTGTTTTAAATTGTCCATTCCTGTTGTGGCCAGAGCTTTTTGATAAGGACACCACGAGTCCTCACGGCTCAGGCACTTATCGTGTTGAGGGTTATCGTCTGTCGACTGCTGGTGGTAGTACGTTGCCCAGATGGCATTTTTCATTTTCTCTACCGAATCGCAATTATGTCTTATTACTGCTCCGTAGTATGGACTCAAATTGTCGAGTACTTTTCCGGTGAGTTTTCCTTTACCGCCGAGTACTTTTCTTCGCCGTTTCTTACCTGAATTTTTTTCTGTTTTCACAACTTTATCTTCAACAGTATTTTTTACCAGATCACGTAGACGTTTACCCATTCTCTTTTGCACGTGACCTACACATTATTTTTTTTTATAGTGAAACTTTCACTGTAAGGTTTCGTTTTCACTAAATTGCCATAAGTTTTGCTAACGCCGTTTCCGACATAGTTGCTGATCCTTTTCCATCACCGTTGCTGATGCTTTTCCTCTGAGCGGCAATCAATGAAGTGACGGCAAACAAGGAGCTAGAGCCTTGCTTCTGCCACGTGCCGTCGCCAGAAGCAGTCAAAGTATCAGACTCCGAATTTTCCCTTGTTTTCTCTTTTTCTTCGTCTGCGGCGGAAAAAAGAAAATTTTCAGCAGTCGTTTCGACGTAGGAGCAAATCGATTTCATAAAATCCAAATGAGACGAAAACTTATCGCAGCCTGCTAAACCCAAACCTAATGTACGCATTACGAAAACAAATCGAATGTTGATTTCGTAGCGATGACCAGTTTTCTCACTCGATGGTATATAGCGTAGATCACAATTGGCGCATTTTACCTGGATTTGAAAGCCAATCCCTTCTTCTTACAACTTTTGAATGCAACTGAACCATCACACTGACCAAATTTCACCAAACTTGCAATTGTTGAGAAAACAAACAAAACATCGACGATTCTATAATGATTTTCAACGTCTTCCGGCACGCTCGCACTGCTATTCAACTTGATCTTTTTCGATTATGCACTCTTCGTATTAGCTTCATCCTTTTTTTTTACATGAATTAGGCTTTTTTCGATCTGCACAAATACGTTCTTGTATCTGTTCGGTCACCTCTTGAAACTTTAGACAATCTCGGCATTTTTAATCAGAAAATTTCTTGACAAAATTATAAAATCACTGAGAACAAGCGCTCGACGGAACGTACAACTAACTTACGCTCGTTTTTCTTTTGAAAATATTATACACCTATAATATATGTATACGGCTTTTGTTACCTCTCTTTACTCAATAAAACCTTTTCGAGAATAATGGGAAGGACGATCGCCAAGTGAATAAACTGCATACCTGCTCGTGAGCTATGCGCTGCCCTTCCGATTGCCCGCAGCTGTCGGAGCTTCAGTGTTAGAGGAGCGGGACTAAATAGTCTATAACTTCGAGAGTTTTTGGGATGATATGCTTGAAATGTTTAACTATAAGAAAAGACAAAAAAATCGATTTTTCAAAAGTACCCCTACCCTCCACTTAACGTACGCATGATTTGAACACTGTACCAATATAGTTTAAATAAACCTTTACAAATGCGTAGTGATTTTTTCCCTGTTATATTGTATCTCATTTCATCTTCATTTCGTTCTACCACATTACAAATTTCTCGGAAGTCAGATCTCTATCCCTCTCGAATATTAGCAATTTATGTGTAAAGAATTTTTTTTTAAGGTTTTTTTAATGTACTGAGTAGAAAATAATGTTTGACGAAAGTCGCATATATGTGACGATAAATAAAAGCTTGGGGCGTTCAATTTTTTAAACATCTAATAAATTTGATCAATTCAGTTTCATTAACCGTATTAAATTTGACACAATAGTAATTATGGAAACTATAATCATCCGTTTATATTCAGTTTCAGGATTTTTATTTAAGAAATCTAAGTTTGTTTTACAGTAAATTAAATACTGTGGGTACGTTAACGGATTTATGTAAATTGAAGATGTCTCAACTTTGAGCACCCCAAGCTTTTATTTATTGTGACAGATAGGTGACTTGGTAAAACAAATCATTTTCTACTTTTTAGTACAGCTAATAGAAGCTTGTTTTGGAAGAGACTGAGAGTTTTGGAAGGGACTGGAAGAATGGGAGGTGGTGGTGATGATAGAGACCTGGGTAGAAGAAAAGGGATGGGCAAAAATAAGAGGGAAGCTGCCGAGGGGGTTTGCATGGACAGTGCAATCGGCAAAAAAAAGGAATAGGAAGGGGAGAGGCATGGGAGGCATGATGATAGGAGTAAAGGAGGAAATGGCGGTCGAAAAGAGGGAAGGGAGGAGGGAAGAAGAGGTGTTAATGGCAGTAAAGGTGAAAGCAGGGGAGGACACATAGACGATAATTGCAGTATATGTGAATGGCGACACGGAAAGGAAAGTGGAGAATTTAAAAGAATGGACGGAATGGCAAGAGGACGAAGGGTGGGTTTTAGTTGGGGGGGGGGGGGGGATTTGAACGCACGGAGGGAGGAGGAGGGAGGGAGGACAGGGAGGAGGACGAGGAGCGGAGGAGATCAAAGGACGGGAAAATAAACACAGAGGGAAGGAAAATAATAAAAATGATAGAGGAGAGAGGGTGGGAAATTTTTAACGGTAATATAGAGGGGGACGAAGAAGGAGAATTTACATATACAGGGGGAAGAGGGGAGACGGTAATCGATTATGTGATGGGGGACAGGAAAACAAGGGAAGGGGTGGAGAGCATGAAGGTAGGGGATAGATCAGAGTCGGATCACCACCCGGTGATCGTAATGATAAAGCGAGGAAAAAGAGAAAGGAAGAATCAAAGTAAGGCGGAAAGAAGGGCAGGGAGCGGAAGGTGGTCGGAAAGAATGAAGGAGGAATTCGGGAGGAGGATAGAGGAGGCAGCAGCCCATATAGGGTCGCCCGTTGTAACAAAAATGCCAGCATCCAGCCATGAAACGGTTCGCTGATAATCGGCCAATAATTCGTCGACCAGCATTGGGCTACTGTAGGCGGATGAACGGCTTGCCAGATCTATACCAGCCATTCATGGGCCAATACTATCGCACCGATAATATGGCGATCAGCATTGGGGTATCATAGGCGGATGAACGGCTTGCCAGATCTATGCCAGTGTTACATCCTAGCGAATGTGCCTTCTCTCGGTTATTCCCAATATCCTCATTTGCCGCTATAAGCGGATTAAATGTATAAATCTAAGAATAAGACGCGTAACAACATTAAACGGAACTTGCGTACGTTCCGCGAGCATATTTTTCGTTTATTTTATTCAGTCGGTCCGCCTCGTGTTATAACCTCGCATTTCTTCAAGGCATAAATATCGAACTCCCAGAAAGAAATACGAGCCACCACTCGAACGATACGAGAAGACTTTGCATCCAGCCTAAATAAGTCCCGGCCGATAATTATTTAACATGATGCCGGCAGGAAACGAGAACTCAACAACGCTCGATCTCTTCGCGCACCCAATATAATCTTTTGATATGAGAAGTCACCATAGCCATAGTTTAACATAACACAAACCATGCGAATGCTTACGTCTCAGATATCGAACTCTATATCCCATGCGCTTTTTCGCCGAAACACAGGACAAAGGTCCCCTGCCTTCGACACGTGCGATTCTATATAAGGAATGATCGAGATCCATTCTGCGAATCATGAATATCGCGACCAATCACGCTAAACCTTAAAGTTCTTTCTCCCACAATTCATCCCCACTTAATTTTCTCGTCAAGAAAGACTTCCTTCCTGAAGTCAGTCTTCCAACAGTTTTCATCGCGTTCAGATCAGTCTTCCAACAGTTTTCATCGCGTTCAGATCAGTCTTCCAACAGTTACCATCGCGTACAGATATCAGTCTTGCAAAATCGTCTTCGCTTCTTAATCTTGTTCTGACAGAATTCGAAGTGCAGTACCGATATCATAGAGCTTTGAATATTATACATCTTCGGGTTTTGACCGAAGTGTCGTATAAACGTTTAGTCGACTCTCGCGGCCTCGAGTCTATAAAATAGTTCAAGTGCTGTTTACCACGCGTATATACATAAATACTCTCAGCGCCCAAGAGTCTGGTGCTGGTGACCGCTTTCCGAACGCTAAGCGTGGCGTCCATCAACGAGACCCTTATCTGCGAGCGACAACCGATACTCTTGCGAGCGAGCGTACCTACGCACTGATACACTCACGAACACAGCGACCAATGTAAGCAACAAATTTCATTTTATGTTAATCCGATTGTTCCCCCGACTTCACAGTTATTTTCATTGTCATTTTGTCTGTATAAGTAACCTTTTTCATCCGATCACTTATTTGTAATAAACCTTTAGTTAAGTTTGTACAAATTTGTCGGATTATTTCTCGATACCAAATCACTGCATGATTTCCTAATTTCGACTCATTCCAAGCACTACCCCTTTTTACCCTCATCCCGTGCTATTGCGCTTGTCGTAGGCAAAAAAGGAGGGAATCAACAAATATATGCCCACGTCCCTTCAGGACGTGACACCAGTCATTGGTGGGCCAATACCATTGCACCGATAATATGGCGATCAGCATTGGAGTATCGTAGGCAGATGAACGGCCTGTCAGATCTATTCCAGCCATTGATGGTTTGTTTTTGGGCGTTTTGCAAATGCAGGTCGTTAAACTGTAACACGTAAAAATAAGGGATCAGGTTTTGAAAAGCATATCCCACTCATGAAGCTGAAATTTTGCACCGACCTTCTTTTCAATATTTTAAGAGAACCTTTAAAAGGATACTGGCGACTAGCAATGGTTTTCGATATATCATATATTGAAAGTTATTTATTGTACTGCGCTTCTACTATATTAAATAAACCCAAACAAACCCATCCCACATGGCAAGTGATATGCACATACGGGCGAGCACTGTTTGCCAGGAAGCAGCGCGGCCGGAGGAGTGGGGGGTATCTATCGGATATATAGATGTACTCATATGGCGTGAAATAATAAACTTTACAATGCGATATATCGAAAACTATTGTAAGTCATCAAAAATCCGTTAACGGTTTCTCTTAGGATAATGAGAGGAAGTTCGGTGCAAAATTTCAGCTCGATCAAAGGAGTATGCTTTTCGGAACTTCACCCAAAACAATCGAGTAATTTTTACAGCCTAAATGGACCAAAAAAATTATCGGTAAACTTTAATGTCACGAATAAAATTATCGGCATAAAAGAAAGGAACGAACAAACGATGGATTCTGTAAGTGTTAGAATGGCTAAGTGGGAAGGGCGCTCGACACTAGAACGAAAGGCGCAGATTCGATCCCGATGAAAGGTAAAAAATTGAACAATGCAGAAAGTGTTTTTAATGCAATTATTCTATGTACCAGGTGTGTAAGTATGAAACCGGAATTTTTGTACAGAAAAAACACGTTTATTGTAATGATATGATACAAAGTAACTTATTCAAAGTATTGTCCGTCGCTATCTATACATTTTTCCCATCTTTCTGGCAATTTGTGGATTCCGCGCCAAAAGAACTGTTGCTCTTTTGAGGCAAACCAGTCAACGAGCCATTTTCGTACATCTTCGTAAGAAGTAAAGCGCTGCTCAGCAAGTGCGTGTCCCATCGATGCAAACAAGTAGTAATCGGATGGGGCAAGGTCCGGTGAGTAAGGCGCGTGCTGAAGAATCTCCCAACGGAACGACTCTATCGTTTCCTGGACCTGTTTTGCTTTGTGTGCTGGTGCATTGTCATGCAGCAAAATCACCTTGTGTTGTCTTTGTTGGTATTCTGGTCGTTTTTCACGCAAAACTCGATCCAAATCGGTCATTTGTTGTCGGTAGCGTTGAGTATTGACAGTTTCCCCAGGTTTCAGCAGCTCGTAGTAGATTACGCCCTTCTGATCCCACCAAACACACAGCATTGTCTTTCGTCCGTAGCGGTTTGGTCTTGCCGTCGATGTTGATGGTTCACCCGGAGTAAGCCATGAATTTTTGCGCTTAGGATTGTCGAAATATATCCACTTTTCATCGCCAGTCACAATTCGATGGAGAAATGACTTTCTTTTGAACCTGGCGAGCAGCATTTCGCAAGATGTTTTGCGGTTTTCCTGCTGTCTTTCGTTGAGTTCATGTGGAACCCATTTCCCCACCTTTTGTATCTTTCCCATGGCTTTCAACCGAAGGGAGATGGCTTCTCGGGTCACCTTTAACTGATCCGCCAGTTGTTGTTGTGTTTGAGCGTCGTCTTCGTCCAACAAGGCTTGCAGGTCAGCGTCTTCAAACTTTTTCGGTGGTCTTCCACGTTCTTCGTTCCTCACGTCAAAATCGCCACTTTTGAACCGTTTGAACCACTCGAAACACTGTGTTTTACCGAGAGCATGCTCACCAAACGCCTCCACAAGCATTCGATGCGATTCGGCTGCGGTTTTCTTCAGATGAAAACAGAAAAGTAGCGCTGTCCGCAAATCGTAATTTGTTGGCACAAAACTCGACATGTTTATCTCTAATAAACTAATGCTACTGAATGAAACTCGTGTTATTGTGAGTTGGAAATCCTTGTCGGATATCAATACAATAACAAGACACCGCTGACGTGATGTGTCGGTAACTGCATCGACATCTAGCGCCACCTATGGGCAAATTCCGGTTTCATACTTACACACCTGGTACATGGACATAAGAAAACAAAAAAGATACTACTAGAATTTTTATATTCATAATTTGTCAATTTTTTGTTTTTCATTTCCGGCAGAAGATCCGGCAGCCGTTGCTGGGCCAATATGGGCGTATGATAGTTGACCAAGTCTTAGCAGCCATTCATGGTTTACCATTACCAACCATGCATGGTGCGGATCTGGCCCGTTCACATAGCCATTACTGTGCCATCGTTTGTTCTCTGGCAACCAGTTGTGGGCCATTACGGTGTCGATTGTAAAACCCTATTTGGGAGTGTGGGGTGGAGAGATACAAAAAACGGTGAAAGAATTATGGGAAATTTGAAAGAAGTAATGAAAGTGGGGGAGGAAGAAGGGGGTAGAGAGAGAAGGGCTACGAAGGAAGGATGGTAGGACGAGGAAAGTAGGAAAAAGGGAGAGGTAAGAGCTGAATTGAGGAGATGGAGGAAAGGTAAAGGCACAAAGGAGGGATACAAGGAAAGGAAGAGGGGGGAGTATGGGGAGTTGTGTAAAAGGAAAAAGAGGAGGAGAGAGAAAGAAGAATAAGAGAGGCAGCGGAAGCAAAGACAGAGAACAAGGTGTGAGAGATGGTAAACAGAGGAAGAAAGAAAAGGAGTAGAGTAAATGAGAAGATAGAGACAGAGGAATGGAAAAGACATTTCACAGGGCTATTAGGATGAACGGAAGGAGGAGGGGGGAATCGCGCAGAAAGACAGAGAGAGAGACGGGGACACGGAAGAGGAACTAGGGAAGGCGGTGGAGAGGCTGAAGGAGGGAAAGGCGATGGGAGGCGATGGAATCCCAAATGAAGCGTGGAAATGGGAGGGAGAAAGCGCGATAGAATGGGCCTGGGAAATTTGTAGAAGGGCGTGGAGAGGAGAGGGTTGGCCCCCTCGACATCATACGTCGATTTACCGATCCGAATCAAGTTCTAGCCTGAAAATTAGCATAGCGACAGACGCGCCATCTACTTCCAATTCTTCTTCAGGAACCCCGTCTCAAGCAGTGAAGGAAATGTGCGCGAATCACCGATCTCCAGTAATATAGCTCTTTCACGCTCTCTCAAGAGAACAGCAGTTCATCTCGCGACCACGATCGTTCAGGTAACATCGCAACATGGTATCGAATTTTTGAAGTTCGCGCGCTCTTAGATCAAGCATCGGAAGTGTCATTCGTATCCGAATCTCTTGCACAAAAGCTGAGTCTTCCGCGTCAACGTGTTTTTCTTCCGGTTAACGACATCGGTGGAAAGCAAGCAAGCGTGTGTTTAAGTTAACGTCGTACGTTCCTCCGATTCGAAGCTTCGCGCTAACCTGGCCGCACATCGAAGCACTCGCGAGCGCGGATCCCGGGTTCTTAAATTCAAAATCTATCAATCTAGTTCTCGGCGCGGAAGTGTACGCGGCGATCCTCGAAAACAGGTTTATCAAAGGGGACTCCGAAAGTCCTATCGTGCAGACGACAGCCCTCGGATGGGTTTGTGTGAGTCGGTCTCGTTTCAAAACCAGACGATGTCTCATCAAAGTCATGCTCACGGGCTACAGTGCTCTGTAGATAATGAACTCAAGGATCTTCTTCAGTGATTCTGGGTGCAAGACGAAACATTAGTACCACGGAAAGTCGCACTGTCAGAAGAAGACTCTCAGTGCGAACGGAAATTCGTCGAAACTCATTCACGCGCATCGGACGGTCGGTACGTCCTACGACTACCGCTCAGGCAACTACAGAACGATCTCGGCGACTCGCGTAAATCCACTTCCCTCGCGCTTTTTCGTCAAGACCGCAGATTCACGACAGACTCCGATCTTAAGGAAGTGTATTCGAGTTTTTTTTTTGTCGGAATACGAATCTCTCGGGCACATGGAGCGCGTCGCGCCACCGGAAATGGAGCCGCGTCGGGTGTTTTATTTACCACGCCATGCAGTTATTCATGAAAACAGCTCAACTACAAAAGTGCGCGTTGTTTTCAACGGTTCTCATAGGACAAACGTAGGCATTTCAATCAACGACTTGCAATATTCCGGGCCCAAGCTTTAGTTGGATCTCGTGGATGTGATCTCTCGTTGGCGTCTGCACGCCTTTGTATTCGCAGCAGATATTCAAAAAATGTATCGACAAGTTCGCATCCATCCCGATGATTGGGAATTACAGCCATTTTTGTGGAGAAAGGATTCGAGCGAACCTCTTGCATCGGTTCGCCTCTGTACCGTTATATGCCGGCTTACGAGTGCTCCTTTTCTCGCTCTCCGGGTTCTTCGTCAACTTGCGCAGGACGAGCGCGATCGGTATCCTCGCGTTTTGGAAATCATCGAATGCGAGATCTACGCTGATGACGTGCTTCCAAGCGCTAACGACATTTCAGAAACTGAAGACGAAATTGAACAAATACGGGGCTGCCTTACGGCGGGCGGTTTCTCGCTACAAAAATGAGCCTCTAACAATGAGGATCTTCTATCGAACTTTCCCTCAGATGAAAAGGAGAAGGGACGAACGATTTCAATCGAAGATGACTCACCCCTTCATACACTCGGCATCCTCTGGCAACCACACGCAGATTCGTCTTTGTTCTCAATACCAAGATTTCACCAAGCTCCGCGACTGACGAAACACAGCATACTTGCTCGGGTTGCGCAATTATTCGATCCTTTCGGGTGGATCGCACCAGTGATAATTCCTGGCAAAGTTTTCATCCAAAAACTGTGGAAAGCCGGACTTGACTGGGATGATGCGGTCCTGGAAAATCTGACGCATCAATGGACGAACTTCGAGAAAAGTCTCGATGATCTTTCCCGCATTTCAGTGCCGTGATGGTTCGGTGTACGCGCGAATAAGTCCGTCGTCGAATTACACGGGTTTTCGAACGCCTCTCAAATCACTCTCGGTGCGGTTTTTCACATTCGCGTATTTTCAAATTTCGACG